>VNKC01003732.1:0-78558 GCA_008042775.1 Drosophila pectinifera
TAGGGACCCAAAAATGCGTAAACCTGAGGTCTTCTGAACAGCATAATTCGGCCAAAAATGGAATGTCAGCCAAATGCCGTATATGGTTCGATTCACCATTAAAAGCTTAATTATTTGGCAATAAAATACTTGAAAAAATTAGCAACAAAATTTTGGCCAATTTTTAAAAAAATGATAAGGGGTTACATCATTAAAATTGTCAAAAATTGGCAAAAAATTTATTGTTTCTGATCTTTAAACTCAATATGCAGATTAATTAACCTAATAAAAACTAACACAGAACTGCTTTCCGAATTGAATTTGAGGCTGTTTTGACTTTGTTATGAATATTTTTAACATTTAAGGACCTAAAAATGCGTAAACCTGAGGTCTTCTGAACAGCATATTTTGGCCAAAAATGGAATTTAAGCAAAATGCTGTATATGGTTCGATTCACCGTTAAAAGCTTTATTAATATTGTTATGAATATTTTTTACCTTGAGTTTTTCCTAAAATTAGGACATAAAAAACCCCATTTAAGGACCCAAAAATGCATAAGCCTGAGGTCTTCTGAACAGCATATTTTGGCCAAAAATGGAATGACAGCCAAATGCCGTCCATATTCCGACTCCCCGTTAAAATCTTAATTATTTAATAATAAAATATTGAAATATAAACATTAAACATTTTTGGTCGATTTTTCATAAAATGTAAATGGTTACATCATTAAAATTTTCAAAAATTTAACAAATTTTATTTTTGTTTATTTTTAAAGTCGATATGCAGATTAATAAAAAAAATAAATCTAACAAAGAAAACCTTTCCGATCTGAAATTAAGGCTGTTTTAGCCAAGTTATGGTTATTTTTAATTTAGCTTTGAGCAAAAATTAGGACATAAAAATGTCGATTTAAGGACCCAAAAATCCGCATACTTGCGGTTTTCTCTAGAGCATATTTTGGCCAAAAATGGAATGACAGCCAAATGCCATATATATTCCGAGTCGCTGTTTTTGAGGCTGTTTTGGCAAAGTTATGGTTATTCTTAATTTAGCTTTGTCCAAAAATTAGGACATAAAAATGACGATTTAAGGACCCAAAAATCCGCATACTTGCGGTCTTCTGGAGAGCATATTTTGGCTAAAAATGGAATGACAGCCAAATGCCATATATATTCCGAATCGCTGTTTTTAAGGCTGTTTTGGCCAAGTTATGGTTATTCTTAATTTAGCTTTGTCCAAAAATTAGGACATAAAAATGACGATTTAAGGACCCAAAATTCCGCATACTTGCGGTGTTCTGGAGATCATATTTTGGCCAATAATATAATAACAGCCAAATGCTATATATATTCCGAATCGCTGTTTTTAAGGCTGTTTTGGCAAAGTTATGGTTATTCTTAATTTAGCTTTGTCCAAAAATTAGAACATAAAAATGACTATTTAACGATCCAAAAATCAGCATACTTGCGGTCTTCTGGAGAGCATATTTTGGCCAAAAATGGAATGACAGCCAAATGCCATATATATTCCGAATCGCTGTTTTTAAGGCTGTTTTGGCCAAGTTATGGTTATTCTTAATTTAGCTTTGTCTAAAAATTAGGACATAAAAATGACGATTTAAGGACCCAAAAATCCGCATACTTGCGGTCTTCTGGAGAGCATATTTTGGCCAAAAATGGAATGACAGCCAAATGCCTTATATACTACGAATCGCTGTTTTTAAGGCTGTTTTGGCCAAGTTATGGTTATTCCTAATTTAGCTTTGTCCAAAAATTAGGACATAAAAATGTCGATTTAAGGACCCAAAAATCCGCATACTTGCGGTTTCTGGAGAGCATATTTTGGCCAAAAATATAATGACAGCCAAATGCCTTATATATTCCGAATCGCTGTTTTTAAGGCTGTTTTGGCCAAGTTATGGTTATTCTTAATTTAGCTTTGTCCAAAAATTAGGACATAAAAATGACGATTTAAGGACCCAAAAATCCGCATACTTGCGGTTTCTGGAGAGCATATTTTGGCCAAAAATGGAATGACAGCCAAATGCCATATATATTCCGAATCGCTGTTTTTAAGGCTGTTTTGGCCAAGTTATGGTTATTCTTAATTCAGCTTTGTCCAAAACTTAGGACATAAAAATGTCGATTTAAGGACCCAAAAATCCGTATACTTGCGGTCTTCTGGAGAGCATATTTTGGCCAAAAATGGAATGACAGCCAAATGCCATATATATTCCGAATTGCTGTTTTTAAGGCTATTTTGACCAAGTTATGGTTATTCTTAATTTAGCTTTGTCCAAAAATTAGGACATAAAAATGATTATTTAACGATCCAAAAAGCCGTATACTTGCGGTCTTCTGGAGAGCATATTTTGGCCAAAAATGGAATGACAGGCAAATGCCATATATATTCCGAATTGCTGTTTTTAAGGCTATTTTGACCAAGTTATGGTTATTCTTAATTTAGCTTTGTCCAAAAATTAGGACATAAAAATGACTATTTAACGATCCAAAAATCCGTATACTTGCGGTCTTCTGGAGAGCATATTTTGGCCAAAAATGGAATGACAGCCAAATGCCATTTATATTCCGAATCGCCGTTAAAATCTTAATTATTTAATTCAATAAATTCAAATCGGTATGCAGATTAATTAACCAAATAAAATCTAACAGGGAATATATAAATCGGTTTTTTTATATACTGATTTGTAGAACAAATCAATGTTAAAAATATTTATAACAAAGTCAAAACAGCCTTAAATTGAATTCGGAAAGCTTTTCCATGTTAGTTTTTATTTGGGTAATTAATCTGCATATTAATTTTGGAAATTAAGAAAATCTGATTTTTTGCCCAATTTTTGAAAATTTTAATGATGTAACCCCTTATCAAATTTTTAAAAATTGGCCAAATTTTTTTTTTTTTAATTTGTAGAATATTTTAATGTCAAATAATTAAGATTTTAATGGCAAATCGGAATATAAACGATATTTGGCTGACATTCCATTTTTGACCAAATTATGCTGTTAAGAAGACCTCAGGTTTATGCATTTTTAGGTCCTTAAGTGGAGTTTTTTATGTCCTAATTTTAAGGACAACTCAAGGCTTAAAATATTCATAGCTAATCCAAAGCAACTTTTAACGGCGAATCGGACAATATACGACATTTGGCTGATATTTGATTTTTGGCCAAATTATGCTGTTAAGAATATATGTATTTTTGGGTGGTCGATTTTTCAAATGGATATTTAAGCCACTTGGACATTTTATATTTTCCCAAATTCAAAACAAAACATTAGTAAATTCAATTCTTATCACGTTGGTACTTTATATACGCGATTTAGTTGCTTATTTACGAAATACATTAAAAATAAAAAACCCCCTCCGTGTTTCATTTCCTACCGTTCCGATTCAACGCTAACTATGCGACGCTAGCTTGGCGTACATAATTTTCATTTTAAAAACTTAACCGACTTTTCAATACTTTAATCAGACTTAACCTTTGCACACAATGACTATATAGTTATTAAAATTCGTTAAATGAAGCTAAGTAAGTCTTTATTTCAAATCTGCTGCCAACTTAAATTATTATTTCCGTTACAGAGCCTGCCTTGGGGTGTTTTTTAAGACCCCAGCCACGGTCATACTGAAAACGGGTTCAAACAACAGCGCCTTTAGAAATATTTTCTGCAAATCATGGCTTACCAGGATAAAATTGCCGAGTTCAAGTCCTGGGCCACTAGTCTGGGCTGCCCGCCCTCTGCCCTGCCCACCGACGATGCACTGGGAAGGTAATTGATTCCAGAAATGCATTAAAACCACTTTCTGATTGAAACTAAACCTCTAATCCCGCGAAGGATCTTCAAGTCGGGCTCAAGCCTTCTTCTGAACCAGCTGCAGGCCCGCATCCATCCGCAGGAAACGGTACGGGAGGTGCGCGAGAACCTACTGATCGCCCAAGTGGCTCGCTACAAAGACAAGGTGGTGCCGCTGGCTTCCCGCAGCTTCCAGCCGCCAGAACTGCAGCGCTATCAGCAGATGCAGGAGCTCCAGAAGCAGAAGGAGAAGGCGGATCAGCAGCTGGCAGATGCCAGAAAGGAGTACCAGAAACTTTCTTCCAGCATTAAGGCCAAGAGTGGGTATTCTTTAGTTAGCAGAACTAGACGTTAATATGCTAAAAATCTCTCTGCAGACATTCAAACCATTAGCGCCACGAACAGGAAGCAACTTCTGGAGGCCAAATGCAATATCCTCAAGCTTAAGCTGGAGTCGCTGAACAAGAACTGCGAGCAGGAGCAGAAGAACAAGATCCAGATCCTAGCCACCACGCCAGTGATGCTGAGTGCGAAGAATGCCAGCGAGATCCAAGCTACGCGTGATGTGGAGGCGGCACTGAAGAAGCTGGAGAACTTCTACGGAGTGTGCGACGAGGACACTAATGCCCACACTCTGGTCGAGGTGAAGCAGCAGCTGTGGGATGAGATGCGCACCATCTTTGCGGACACACCCAACTCCACTCTGCTGAACGTAATCATGAAGATCAAGGAGGAGCAGCTGCAGCACATAATGCATTTGAATGAATCCCGGGACAACCCGACAATGACCAAGCCTCCGCTTAATAGTTACGAAGTGAAACTGCTGAAGACCAAGGCCGATATGCTGGGACTGGCGGCTAAATCCTTTGCCGCCCAAAAGGAACTGGAGGCTAAGGAGGCTCGCTTCTGCCAGGAGTACAGCGTATTTGTGGATGAGCTTCAGCAGAAGGTGTACAGCTTCAATGGCATTAATGCCGATGCAGAGGATGCAGAGGCCGCCGACGAGCTGATCAGCGACTATCTCGTCCAGTACAACATGCGGAACTTCAATCGCGCCCAAAACGACTTTTTGCGCGAACAGACCGAGCAGTTGCGCCAAGAATTGGACGCAGGCAGCAACCAGCTGGAGAGCCACGATCTGAAGCTCGGTTCCGTGAAGCAGGTGTACGGCGACATCAACTCCTCGATCAATCGCATTCAACAGGACATGGTGCAGCTGTCGCAGATCAAGGACAAGATCGTCTTCTCCCGCAACATGATGAAGAATCTGTTGGACGACATGCAGGCGACGACGCAGAAGCAGAACGCCAAGTCCCAGCTAATGAGCACCAAGCTGAAGGTCAGCAATATGTCTATGCTGGGAGCCGAGAGTTTCTGTTTGGCCAACGACAGCGTGTTCTCCAGCACAAAGATGGAATTCGATTGTAATGCCAGTATTGTGAACTCATCCATGCGTCGCAGCCTGGATAGCAAGACCCTGATGCCGGGAGCCGGCGATTTCACAATCCTGCTTCCACAATCCGGCGCCACCGTGCCGGCACACTTACTAGAGCTGAACACCTTTGCAGAAATGCCACTGGAAAAGCTGAGCTGCGTGCCGCGTGCCTGGTAAATACCCAAGTATCTAAGGGAAATTAAGGTATTTCCAATTAATCAATGTCTCTGGCTTCCAGCTCCTTCCTGCTGTCGGCCAATCCGCTCATCGTCGAGGCCCAGGAACTGGTCTCCACCGTCCAACTGGCACCCGGCTATCTGCTAACACCCTTCGGCGCCCTGCAGGAAGTCCGCAAACGCATTTTGTGGGCGTCGGCAATTGCCGCACACACGTCTGACTTGAAATTGAATTTGGAGCCTTTAATTGGTAAGCTCAACTCAGGCATTTGGTCGTCATATCCGCCGGCTAGAAAATATATTTACCTCCCTACCCGCTCCAGTTGACCCGCACGAGTTGAGACTGAAGGCAAGCCGTCAGCAGGATGAAATGGACCAATTGCTGGACAATATGCTGGCCATCGGGGTTAAAACTCAACTGCAGCTCGACAAGGCAGAGAGCATCTATCGCTTTCTGCTCGACAATCCGTTGCGTCGCTTTGTTCCTCCCAGCAAGCGCCACCATAATGGCTCCTTTGCGGACTACGAGTCCGAGTTCAATCTCTACTATCGCATGACCACCAATAGCAGCTCAATAAGAGCGCCGGGTAATTACACCGGTGGAAAGCATTCAGGAAATCACGATTAGATTAGATTAAGCTTAGACTATCATATTGTTCTCATTTACTTTTACTTTCACTCTTCACTTCCTCTCTAAAAACTAAATGAATTCCTTGTTATAAACTAAAGAAAAAGTCACCGGCTTTGTTTTTCAAATATTTTTATTGATTTTTTGTTTGTGTTTTTGTCGTTGGTTTTTAACTTTTTTTGTTTTTGTATTACAAAGTCGAAATTGAATTTATTCGTCGTCAGACCCACATAAAAACTGGGGTAAAAAATCTTGTCTTGTTATCAAAAGAATTTCGCATTGTGCTTAAGTCCTAAGTAGAGAGCGATGTTTACCCAACGAAGATGGCCTCCTTTCAAATGCTTATGGATTCTACCTCGATTCAATGCAAGTGTTAGTATTATTAGGGTGTTTATTCGAGTTGTCACGAGAATACTTTATTGTTTATTAAATAAAAATAAAATATCTCCCCCCCAAGAAAGCGGAAACGGAATGTGTGAATGCTGCAGCCTGCTTAGATTATAAAGTATTTAAAACATATACAGTGCCAGATCAGAAAGCAAAACGGACGGGTTTGAGGTGGTATGCATCGATAAGGCTGGGTTTGAGTTCGATTTGGTGGCCCTAAGGTGCTAATAAATTATATCGATTGCTCTCGCTTCTAGTCATCGCCGCCCCTGCTTCACTTAGCATACTTCTTAACTTAAGACATAATATATTGGACGTAAGAGAACGGAAACGGGAGCTACAAAAACAAGATTAGCATTGAATAAGAAGTGGAATTTCGGAATCATTTGAGACTTCTATTGCGCGGTTATACGATGATGAGTCTATATATCTAGTGTATATATTGTATGCTTATGTTTATGCATTCGAGGGCTGAGTGTGATGGATTTTGTTGGACTTGGAGAGAGCTTCAACCTTGCGGCGGTATTGGCTTATCTGGCGAAGATCAGCGCCGCCAGGATGCCCACCAGGGCGAACGAGGTGGCAGCCACTTCCTCGGCACCGGCATACGACGCCTGACCGCAGGCCGGCGGGCACACGGGGATGATCGTCTCGAAGAGATTGACGCGCGCCTCCGCCTCGCCGAAGCGATTGGTGGCCTTGCACACATAATCACCGTACTGACGCTTCTCAATCGTGATCACGCGGAGCGTCGAGTCGGTGTACTCGTCGGCGGTGGCAAAGTGCGAGATGCTGTAGTGCTGGTTGTTGGCCAGCTGAATGTCATCCTTGGTCCACACAATGGCCGGCGGCGGGTACGCCTCGATGTGGCACTCCAAATCCATGTCGTATTGCAGGGCCTGTCCCAGGCGGGGCCGGGGCGCTGTGATCACTGGCGCGAACTCCACCTCCACGTTGATGTTGCGCCGATCGCCCTTGCTCACTCCGTTGTCAGCCACGCAGTAGTAGGTGCCGCGATCCTCCTTCTTCACAGACTTGATGCGCAGGACGTTGCCGGAATAGGTGGCACTATCTGGAAATAGTAGAAATGAGAAAGACACTTATTAGTTTGGGGTCTATTTACTTATATTTATGCTAATTTCTAAGGTGTCGGGGTAACTCCTTTAAATTAGCGACCTTTTATAGCCTGGAGGGTGTTTTCTGTGGGCATACCTTCCAATTCAAATGAACTATGACTAGTATTCTCTATATAGAACTTATTCTAGCTCAAAATATTCGTGTCTTTGTAATCTATTAAAAATCGACACGAATAATTGCTCTTTTGACTGTGGCGTAACAGATTCCATTAACCAAAGAGTGGAAGCTTAATGTGATCCGCTCCTAGGAGGGCGTTCATGTGCGAACACATCTATCCAATGGTGGCGGTGGCTATTAATGGAGCAGCTCTAAACGCTATCACAGTGTGCCGGCAGTAGCTATTGTGTTTGTGCAGCGGGGAGCAGAGTCAAAAATCCGATTTTAATGAGCCAACACAAGGGGACATCCGTTGGCACTTGCGGGTGACCTTTTCCAGAGCAGTGTCCACGCTATACTCGCACAAAACAATGGCCACGTTAATGACCTCTAACAAGTAAACCATTTGGTTTCGGCCTGGCCTCTGCCGGGCTCTGCTCTCTGCTCGTTTTGCTCGTTTGCGTTGCCAACTAATTTTGAAAAAGCGGAGTACGCCACTGCACTTAGGCATAAGTGCACGGAAGGATGGCCTAGGAGTGGGAGACGCCGAGCCACTGAAGCGTAAACGTGAATGGGAGTAGGAACTGCTGTGCGAAATGCGAAATGCGAAAGGTGCTCTGGGTTCATAACCGGAAGTTGGCTCGGCTCAGCGGGGAAAATAGGGGGTGGGATGCAGCGGCAGCGAGTGCAATGAGCCTAGGGATCTGTTCCCTCTCATCCAAACACACCGGGATACACACTCCCCTCTGCTCTGGTGTGTGTCTGTGGCTGCTCTTCAAACATTTGCCAAAACAATTCAGGCTCAAACAATTGGCACAAACTACATGCGCGCAGAAAGTCCACCGGGAAAAAAAGAGCTAATAATATTCTATATACTCTTATATATATATGAATATATATCATTCTGGCTTTATCATAATCATAGATATAACACTGGTTTTAAGCAATGATTTATTTTAGAGCTTTTATTCGTGGAGAGGGTTCTATAATAGAGTATATGTTTCCCCTATTTTTTGTAGAAACCTCATCTTAGTTTCTAATTTCATTGGGTGCATTTTAATCAACATTTCGCTCCGTGTTGAAAAAAGAGTTAGCAAATACTGGCAAGAGGTATCGGGAGGCAAGCAGGAGAGAGCATTGACCAAAGCTCCGGAATGCCCTGAAAATATGTTTTGTGCGAATTGCACACAAATGCGGGCCACAACGACTCCGGGCTCCGGGCTCCGAACTCGGAACTCCGGAGGGGGGAAATATTCGAGAGCGGCTTGTGCCTGCTCAACTGAAACATTTCAAATTAATTGCGCCTGGGAATCGAAGTAACACATTTCATTAAAATTGGATTGACAGTCGCATTCCCGTGCCCATTCCACGGCGGAGCAAACAGTGTGATGCCAATGGGTTAAGGCGGTGGCTTGCATGGAGTTGACGAGCTCAAATGGCATCGTCGTGATGCGGGCATCTCTCTCACAGCCGAGCACAAGGCAACAAACTCATTTCAATATTAGAAAAACAAACATATAGGCAAGCTGCCTTCCGACATCTGTATATATATCCGAAAAGCAGACTTAAGCGGCACAGAGCGGGCGAGGGGAATTGTTTTAATTAGTACAATGGAAAATGATTCACTTCGGATTGCACACACAGAGAGTGTCGTGAGGGACAGACGTTTCTCGGTCTAAATGGGTAAGAGCTCGGGAATTATAGCAATAAAAGAAGGCGTTATTCATTCAAGAGCAATTCTTAGTCTCCACAGTATATGGCTTTCAAAAGTCAGCAATACCAGCTTGTTTGGTTTGAATTGAGTACATTTTGAGGTAAAAGTTATTCAATTTATTTAAAGTTCTTGGGCCCTAGTTAACTCTCTTATCAATGAAGAATTATTAAAGCTAAGCCCTCTGTAAAATAATTAGCATATAAAACGAACACTTCCCAAGCAAAAATACTTATAATCGTGGGATGAAGCTGAAGATATAGTCATGAGAACTCAACTAGCAGTCAGAGAAAAGCACGTACTTACTATATATATCTCTGGAGAAGATTAAGACTTCGCTCTGCCAAAGGTGAGTGGGAAACTCGGCAGGCATTAAGTTTTGCCAACCAAATCCGCAAAGTGTTCCCAGAGCCCCCGAAAACAAAGGCCATTCGCATCAATGAAAGACGCACACAAGTCAGTCGTAAAGGTTAACTTCTTTCCTCTCGGCTCTGCACAGCAAGTTGAATTTGTTGCGTTTGTAATTTACGAGCGTTTACTGTGGCTGCCAGAGGGAGGAGGAGCAGCCCGGGCCTAAAACTGGTTCTCTCTCTATCTCTAGGTTCTGCTTCAGTTTCTGTAGCCTTTTGCCTTTACCATTTACCACTTACCTCTGCTGGCTCTAGTAGCCATCCCTTTGAGGCGGCATCCCGATCGAAGCTAGCCGGAGGATAGTTCACATGCAGCCCACTCAAAGCAACAAATTTCCAACTATTACTACTAGGTTTATGCCCTTTTTGATGGACTGCCGCTACTTACTGGACTGTGAAATGATATGCAAGTCAGGTAGAAAGAGTGGCTAGGAATTCAGAGCTTCAAACGTTTTCAAAAACAACATTTGTCGCCTGTTCACCGTTGGTTGCGGCATGTTGAAACCAGAAAACTCCAAGTTTTCGAGCGGAGGTTGCGCATGCGCGTAACTGGGGCGTGTCGAGGAAAGTGGCAAATATTTAATTGCTAATTAGCTATGCGACACAGGCACAGACACAGAGCGACCCCGAGAGAGCAGAGAGAGCTCACAGCTGCCAGCTTCTTGAGTTCAAAACAGTTCTCGTTCTGCGGCTTTAATTAATGCACAAATATGCCTCGAATTGACTCCATACGACACTCTCAGAGGGTCGAAAGTCTCGATCTAGAGCAGAAAGTCATTGAAACAGAACACCCCAAATGGAAGATGAATGGCTGGGGCTGGGGCTGAGTCTGAATTCGAGAGTTCACGAATCGAAAAACATTGTAATGGCTTCGGGTTACACCAACCCAGAGTCGTATATCACTCGCTAAACAAGCTCAAGGCAAAGGGGTTGGGTCTATGGTGTCCAAATACCTGCCTGAGGTCTCTGAGATCGACGATCTATAAGCCATTAGAACCTTGTTGCACAATAACCATTACGTATTGACAAATTAGGAGCAAGTTCCAGTTGAATCAATCTAATGAGAGCGCCCGCATGCCAGGGACCCTATCAAAATGTGTATGTAGAATGCGAGGCGGAAATAGGGTCTCCTCCATTATATCCCATATCATGCCAGCCATCATCCATCACGCCGAATGGTGTGGAGTAATTTCAGTTACTAATGAGAGAATTAAAAACACTTTGCAACGGCCAACAGGATGGATGATGACTCCGTCTTCATCTCCGACTCTGACGCTGACTCTGACTGTGCAATCTCCGACAACTAATGAAAGGAAAACAGAACCAGAAAGAGAAACAGAACTCTAAGAGAGTGCAGGCAGGAAAGATGGAAACTGAAAAGGTAATGAAAGCCCCGACAAAACAGAGCCAGGCCAGGCGGGTCCACATTTGTTTTAGGCCGGCTTCCTTCAAGGGAACCTGTCTGGAGCTCTCAGGCGAAATGAAAACAACGCTGCTAACGCAACACCCCGTCAATTCCGAAATCCCTCCCCGGTCCTGTCCTGTCCCGTCCTGTCCCTTGGGCAAACAACCAGAGAGATAAATTGTCAGTTGAAGGCAACTGAAAGCAGAGTCGAAGAAAAAGGAAAATTGTGCAAGAGGCAGAGGTGAGAATTGGGTTCCTGCCGCTCATAGAAGGAGGAGGAGGAGGAGGTGCGAAGTGCAGGTAGATAGACCCGGGCCACTGGCTTGGCCTGAAAGGATGCACCAACTCCTTTGTGCTCCAGCCCTGCCAGAGGAAATGGAAATGCCTGGGAAAGCAGGAGATCCGAAAGGAAACAGGTGCACGAGCACAACTAGGTGTAGGTGTAGCTGTAGCTGGGACGACTATGTGACCCGCTGAGGTCTAGGTCTTGGCGCTTGGATGACTCTTAGCGTTAAATGCACCAAGCGCGCTCGCTCGGAAAATTTGTGACCAGGCCAGCAGGGGGAAAGGGTTGCACTCGTCATTTTTCATAAACTACTTAAAACGACAACAGCCGCCGCCATTTTGTGAGGCGGCGAAACAACCACCGAAGGCAGGAGCAGGAGCAGGATGCGGACGCGGACACGGACAGGGTCTGGGAACCCGAGGAAATACAAAATCGACGGGCATGCAAAAAATATGCGCACCAATCACAGGGCCAGGAGACGCCGTCTTTTCTCCCCTCGGAAAACCGTGTGACGAACGGCGAACTAACCGAAATAACGTCGATGCCAGAGCGCTTTCCCTTTCCCAGGCAGTCTAGGTCTAGTCCTGCGGCCATATTTGTTTTTTCTCCGCATTCAATTTCCTGCAATTTGGCGGCAAACTCGTCTTCCTGGCCAGGAAAAGCTGCCTCCCTGCTCTGACGCCCGAACCGGAGCTCTTCAAATGTCAACTGAGTCGAGTCCAAGGTTCTACGAACCGAACGTTGCCATGTGGAAATTATGAATGTTAATGCAGCACGTCAACAATGTGTGACTCATCATAATTTTAAACACGGACTGGCAAAGGCAGAGGCAGTGGCAGTGCCAGTGCCAGAAGCCGTAGCCGGAGCCAGAACCAAATGCCGAAGCGGGTGCGCTTTTAATGACGCTCCGCATTATTTGCGCCCGCTGCACACACTTCCCAAGCCCAAACTCAAGCCCGAGCCCGAACCCAAACCCAAACCCCCAGGAAAGGAAGGCCCAGGCACAGCAGCAGCCACCCGACATATCATCGCTCCGGGGCATGTCACAGATGGGTCATGTCTCTCGTTCCTCTCTAGAGCTTGCTCGTAGGCAAAAATCCAATTAAAAAAGTGCACACAGTGTTTTGAATCTAACACGATTTTCACTTTTTACTCGTTTTGAAAATGCTTTTCTCCGATGGCGATTGATTTGATTGCGATTTGTATGCTGGAGAAGCTTGATTCTGGAATTCGATTCGAGATATACCAAATATTCGCATATATTGCATGGTTAGAAGTCGAGTTCCTTGAATTGGGAACTTGGGTTTCGAAATATATTATTTTAATATTTACTTTGCTTATTTTGACTCCATGATTTAATTGCTACTTCCAGCTCGTTGTATACCAAAATGCAGCTCTGTTGCATGGATAGAAGTGGAGTTACTTTGGTTGTCAATTCGGAATAAAGTTTTCCTATGAAGGAATCTGTCTGATCCCAAAATATGTGATATTTGCTAGTATAAGCTCAAGATATACCAAAATCCAGTTGAGTTTCATGGATATAAGTGGAGTTACTTGTATATTCTGTTTATTCTGGAATATATTTCCCGTCTGACGCTCTAACTAGCTTTGTAATACAATTGTTCAATTATAACCCTAGAGAGGTCCCAGAAGTCAAGTGCTTTGAGTTGATTAAACCCAAGATGCTGAAAATACCCTACTGTATCCCCTCCTGTCACATTGATTGCCCCAGAACACCTGGTAAATACAGCGTCAGAAGCTGGTGCAGTTCCTGCACTCCTGCACTCCTCTTGTTGTCCCTGTGGAAAATTGCATGCCTTTGCAAATTTGTCGCCTCTTCCTGTTTTGTCACCCAAACTCATCAAGGAACATCAACATGAACCGAGGGTTTCTCTGGCGGCTCTCCCCGACACACACACAGAGATCCGAACGTACATATCGAGCATATAACAAGCTCTTGAGACATGTGAATGCACCCACTTTGGTGGGTAACGCTTCGCCTTCGCCTTTGCCTTCGCCTTCGCCTTGAAACCGCACAGAATGCGACATGGAGCAGTCACCACCCTGTGCCTGGGCCACCCACCTCCACCTCCACTTCCAGCTCCACCCACCGACAGACAAAGCCACAGACGCTGTTGTTGACTTTTCAAAAGTGATTTTCTCCGTCGAGTAGTACATTATAGCTGGCCGAGAGTTATGCCGCCTGGCATGCCATTTATTGGATTACACTCCACTCCACACTCTCCTCATCTGCCTTGCCTTCACCCTGTCCCTGTGCCTGTCCCTGTGCCTGTCCCTGTTCCAGAGAAACTCAATAGCTAACGAGTGCGGACTGTACTTGCCAGCGAGAGCCTCATAAATCAGGGATTGGATTGAAAAGAAAACTATTAAAATAGCAATTATGCCAAAAAAAGGACTGGATAAGCCGCTGGAGCAAGTACGTAAATCCCTTGTGAGCCGAGTGCCTAAATAAATATTGGCAAAGTCCCAGGACAAACAAGGAGCCGGAGCAGGAGGGGTGACTTGGGTTGGGCTTGGGCTTGGGACTGGGACTGGAGCGAAAGCCGCGTGTCCATTGTGTGAGAAAGTGAGTGTGATAAGGATTAAAAAGCCGGTCTGCGTGGAAGGTGAAACATGCAGCTAAAAGTGCTAAATAAATAGGGAAATTGCCGCCACACACACAGAAAAGGTATGAAAGAAGGGATTCCTGGCTGCACGGCAAGAAAATAGGCTAGGTGAGGGTCATCAAATCATACTAAATGGTTATAAAATGTTACATTCTTGAATTAGCAAATAATTATTTATAACTATTACGTTATATTTAGCTGAATAATCTCCTTTTCCGAGTGTGATTAGCCCCATGAAAAGCTGAGGGAAGACAGACGGAAACTGGGACGATTTAGCTGGCCATTTGAGCTATTAACTAACAAGTTATTACTTCTGGCTGAGTAACTGCCACAAAGAGCTGTATTCCTCCGGCACCGACTCTCCCTGGATTTTGTTGGCTGACTGAAAGACGCCAGTTGGCGGTTCATGGAGTTCCATGTTGACCAAGTGGTCGTTGCCCCAGCAACCAACATTTTCAAACAGGTTTTCGCCGCACCGCGCTCGTACGTACGTCATTGGCCTTTATCGTTACCGTTCTCGTTCTGCCGCTTTTGCTTTTGACTTTGCAACTGCCAACTGAAGCAGCGGCCATAAACAATAAAGGCAAGTTGCAAGCTAGCTTGCAACAGGAAGAGGAAACAGCAGCAGCTGGAGCAGGACAAACAAATAAAGCCAAAGCCAGCATCAAAGGACTTGGCTCTCACTCCTCTAATTGCGAGTGTGCCAAACCTAATTGCTTGCAAATATTCGCCCCAGCTGCCGCTGCTGCCGCTGCCTCCGAGAAATCCCAGGAATGTTTTTCATTATTCATCAAAAAATCGAGGGGAACTAATTTCGTGCACGGCCTGTTGAGATCTCGAGTTGAGCATCAATTGCGTATCGAAATGTTTGTACTTGCAGAGCAAATATTATAAACATTAACGTTCGCACCCTTCCTGGGCAATTGCCTTGCGTTTGATGGCGAAATTGGAACTCTTGATATCATGCTCTCTTGAGTCTAATTCGCAATTTGCCAGCGAAACACAATTTGCATGAAAGGTTAATCAAGCGATTTATGCAGGGGAGTCGTACAGAGTCCAAGTACAGCAGTTCCGGACCTATAGAGCTACTCTATGTAGCGTGTGCAGACACCCCGAAGTGATCTCGAACCCGAGCGGACGAGTGAGTGCTCGCATAATTGAACAATTAAAGTTAATTTAGCCTGATCCTCGCGATCAGAGATCCCTCCTCGATCAGATAAGTAGCTGAAAGATGCCTCGCTTCCGGCTCTGTCCGAGGAGACAACAATCAGACAACAATAACCCAGATGTCGACAGCTGTCGCCGTCGCCATTGGAGAGGAGATTCAGCAAAAAGTGGAAATTAAATTTTTGCTTTCTTTGCATAAACAATCTCTGTTTTTTCTGTGAGTGGGGCCGGGCCAAGGTGAGGTTTATTATGACAGGCCAGCACATGCAGCCAGCACATAGGCCCCATAGATGACACTCCCAGGTGCGCCAGGTGCATGTCTGTGTTTACTCAGTGGCCATTTGGATTGGGAGTAAAAACCAATCGATTTGCATGGCAACGCACAAATTGGCATGGCCAGGAGTCCGTCGCCACCCTGCCAGAAGCGGAAGCAGTTGCGGAGGGAGGGGCAGGGTCCTCGTCCCTGGGCGGGACCAGAGCTAGGGTTAGGGGTTGCTTAGAAGAGGGATCCCGAGGCAGGGGTCGAACCGCTCGCGGCTTGTTTGTTTGCATCTCTTACATTGTACTCGTCCCGGGAGCCGCACCGGCCTTTGTTTGGGTTACCTTTTTAGCTTGTAATTTATATATTTTGTATACTTCGATTGTATTTTGCCGGCTATCAAAATAAGAATTATATGTAGCCGGCGGAAGGCAAGGGGTTGGGTTTGGTTACGGGGTTTCCAGGCGACGCGGCCAGCCCATTTGCCATGCTCTCTCAGGATGCCTTTGTTTGCATATGTTTGCTGTTGGCCCGCCTCCCTTCCCCTTCCCCGTTGCCGTTTTATTTTCTGTATTTTTCATTTCGTTTCGTTTTTTATGCAGTCGGGAGGAGGCAAAAACCCAAAGACCAGACCGTGTCTGATGTGTAAGAAACAGCCCTCGCCCTCTGCTGCTGCTGTGCGCTGTTTACGCCCGAACTCCGGCTACGGCTCCGGCTCCGTTCCGAGCTGAGCTGAGCTGAGGGAGCACAGAGCTGGTTACCGGAGACCATCAAACGGTCCGTGGAACGTTTTCAAGTTGCGGAAGCAATTGCGCGTGCTGAAGTTGTCGAATGCCTCGAAAACTCGAATGGGAAATGTGGAATGCTGCCAGCACAAAGGCACGAGGAGCTAGGAGTTGCATCTGAAACCCCTGTAGAAACCCCCTATCCCATGCCATTTGACTCGGCTCGTTGGCGCATTTCAAAGCCCGTTCGCTCGTCCGTCCACCCGAGTTTGTTTGCTTAAGCGCTTTAAATTAGAGCGTAAAAAGTGTGAAACTCCACGCGGCTGGCAACTCCTGGCAAATACTGGACCTCCAGCCCTCGTCCAGGGCCCTTTTGATTTGTGGCGAACGAAAGTAAAGCCCTTCCTGGTAGCCATCGAGCGTGTCCAACCTATTTGCGGTCCGGGTTTTATAGCTACGTAGCGGGCCATACCATAGAAGGCAAGCTAAATGTCGCGGCAATTAAAGATTGCACAAGGTACAAGTTCTGGAACTAAGCTAGCTATCTGCCAGTGGAACCCAGGGTGCAGTAGCACTAGCACTAGCACTAGCGCTAGCAGTACAGGGTGTGTCTGTGCTAGGTAACCTAGAGAGGCAGCTAGCGGATTAGTTACACTAATTGCTTTTCGACTGCCGGTCAAATGACGCTGCAATCTCGTTAAGGGAATCCATTATGGCCGCCGCCCGAGGGTCAGGGCTCAGGTAGGGATCGATGTTGCAGCACCTGTAGGGGATTAACCTTAAGTGTAGGTTATACTCCCTACTCTCTACCTGGGCACCACATGATTTTATTGTTTTATTAGCTTTTCCCTCCTAAACACGAAATTCTGAGAGGACAAAGGGAAGCAAACAAAACTGGAGATAGCATTTGCACTTGCCCGGCCTGGTCTGGGTATTTCCTAAAACCCGAGGAGAAGGTGTTCGGAAATTTGTACAATTTGGGTGGAAAACGTGGACAGGATGAAAGGCAATAAATCTTTTGTTTGCAAATCTAAAAGAAAGCGAAAACTAAAGTGAAGAAATAGAACGAAAATGGTGATAGCCTTTACACTTGTTCATAGAGAAATTCCAAAATAAATTGAGCTTTGATTTACAGATAGAAAGAAGGCCACGAAAGGCTATGTCATTTAATCATTCGTTTATTGTTGATTCTAGCATTTTTGAGTGCCTGTAAAATTATTATTTAATGAATATATTAATCTTCTTGTACTTTTTACTTATATAAAATAATCGCAAAATAGGCACAGCCCAGTAGGAAAAGGTAAGTCAGTCTTCAGCTCAAAATTAGGGAAAAGGTCAGCTTCAGGATAGAAAGAACAAAGAAAGTACAAAAACCTTTTAGTAAGATTGAGTTTGAAATCCAATCTCTCCTTGGCTTAAATGTTTTATTAGCCATTAAATTGGTATTTGATTAGGCCGCTTTCCGTTTGTTAGGGTATAAGTAAATAAATGGTGGAAGTCTGTTACAATATTAGGAAAATGTGCATTTTTTGGACCAGAAAGAAAACAAGAACTAAAAAAAAAAGTAAACAAAAAGAAAACGTGGAAATACCGTAAAAAGAAAGCGCGATAGCGAGGCCAAAAAATCAATCTTGTGTTGCTAAACTCTTTGCCCTCGGACGACAGGTGGTGGTTGGAAGAAAGGTTAAAAAAAAGAGGAGAAGAAAACTTAAAAAGGGGAAAAGCTAGCCGCCGTTTAGTAGCACAACAATGCTAAATAAACAAAGCTGAGGTGACGCCTGAGTGAGTCACGGTCACCACCACCACCATGGGCACCAGCACACACCTCACCTCGCAACCGGGCCTAGCCAAAGCTAATGCCAAAGCAGGACGGACAGTGAGACGGTGCTCGGGCTCCAACTGGGAGACTTACAAGCTGAGAAACTGAGAGAGCCAACGGGAGAGGCAGAGAACAGCGCCCCAACAAACGTGAGACATGTAAGCTGGCTCGGAACCAAGCTCTCCCACTAAAAATTCCTCAATAATAAATAAGAGATATAACAAAGACCAGGACTCACCCGTTGGCAGGATGGCGTTGTTCTCGCGACGCCAGGTGATGGTGGGCGTGGGATAGCCGCTGGCGTAGCACTCCATCTGGACGCTGTTGCCCTCGCTGGCCACGATTGACTGCGTGGAGTTGTCCGAGATCACGGGCGGACGACGCACCGACAGCTTCACCTCGGCGCTTACTTTGTGCACCGTGGAGATGACCACTTGGCAGGTGTAGGTGCCCGCGTCGGTCTCCTGGATATCCTTGATCTGCAGCTTGTACGTGGAGGAGTTGGGATCGTAGCGCAGCGAGAAGCGCGAATCCTTGATCACCAGCGTCGATCCGGTGGAGAGGAAGACGGGATCGCTGTCGGTCTTCAAGAAGAGCACATTGTACTCTTTGGCGTACTGGACGGAGCAGTCGAACTCGACGGTGCCGCCAATGTCCTTGATCTGCTCCTGTGTGATGTACGAGATGGTGGGTGTGCGCTGGGCCGCCGCCTCCTGGAGCAGGGCCAGGAGCAGGGCGCTCCACACGCAGCCTAGTAGGTTCTTTGGGCGCCACATCTCGTCGTCTTCAAGTTAGATCTCTAGCTTAGCTAAGCGAAGCAGCACCACACCCTGAATAACGCGCGGTATACGAGATATATTTCTCAAGACTTTTCAGCTGAGCAAAGCTGCGCTCCAAAAATCCGAAATGAGAAGAGTGGAGAGTGGAGAGGGTCTCCAAAAACTGGTATCGCCGTTTCTTTCGCTTGCACTGCTAACGTGGATGCTGGCGGCGCGACTCAACACTTGTCGACTCGCTCTAAGGTGGTTTCAGACTATGCTCTCTCACACAAACTCGCTCTCGACGATCAGTCACGAGTTTTTTGGCCAAGACGGAACAAACGCGGGAACGACGACAACTTCACAGTTCGAGCGTTGGAAAGCGAATAACAACGTGCAGCGGCAGAACCGTCGGCTTTGAAAAATGCGCCCGACCAGTAGAGCTGGAAAACCACCGACACTGCCGCCATTGATATTTTTCGATTTTCTTTGGTGGAACTATCGACACTATCACGATACTATCGCGTCATATAATATATCAGTATTAGGTGCATTCTGTAAATGTTTGCATGTAATATGTAATGTAATAAAATAAAATTAATGTAAGAGTTTGGACCATTCCTGTGGTATAGAAATAATCAATTTAATTAAGTCTTTTTAATTTGAATAAATTTTTAATTTAATTAAGCCTTTGTTTTTCATTATTTATAAAAATAATATATTATACCGCTCGATAGTATCGAGCAGATTGCTATTTCTGGTTAGTGCAGCTCTCCCTACCGGCCTTGTTTACAAAATAGGCCAAAAATTAAATGATAGCCAAACTAAATAAGCAGATTAATTAACTAAATAAAAACTATCATCGAAAGCTTCCGAATTGAAATTAAGGGTGTTTAGGCTCAGTTAAAATTCCAATTATTTAACAATAAAATAACAACAAAAAATTAAGAAATAAAAATTTGAACAATTTTTGAAAATTTTATAAGTGGTTACATCATTAAAATTGTCTAAAATTGGCCATAAATTATATTTTCTTAATTTCCAAAATTAATATGCAGGTTTATTACCCTAATTAAAACTAAGATGGAAAAGCTTTCCGAATTAAAATTAAGGTTGTTTTCGCTTAGTTATTTTAATACAAATTAGGGTATAAAAATACCGATTAAAAACCCTAAAAGGCGTATATTTGAGGTCTTTTATGGTAAAAATTGTCAAAAATTGGCAAAACATATGATTTTCTTAATTTCCAAAATGAATATGCAGATTAATTACCCTAATAAAACTAACATGGAAAAGCTTTCAGAATTGAGTTTAAGGCCGTTTAAGCTTAGTTATAGTTATAAAAAATGGGAATTCTGGCAGCTGACAGCAATTATAGAAACAAGTGGTAGTACAGCCTTTTTAAATGCAATTACATATATATTTTTAGTAATTTTTAGCTATTTTGTATCATACCAATCGATAATTCTTTCCATTTTCGGCACATATCGATTATAGCAGAGTTATTAGCAGAGTTCTGATCCAGTGACAGCAGCTTGGGAACGGCCAGCCTTCCTTTCAGGCAGATATGTACGCCATCTGTTGGGACTTTTTTTAACTTCAATGGATTATAGTGTTATAATCTATAAAAGTTAAAAAAAGTCTCACCAGATGGCACTCTGCTAAGAGTGTTGTAAAACAAAAACAGCCTTGGCGCGCGGCTTTAAAATTAATTCCTTGGACTTACTTGAAATTAAATCGGTAGAGTTTTGGTTCTATAATAAGCGAGTTATGTTTATTTTAGGTCAATGAATTCAGTATTATTATTCTCTCATACCATTCAAAACTCGTGGCATTGTGATTGTTTAAAATGCATTTTATTTAGTTTTCCTCTTTTGTAATATGCTTCAATAGTTATTTATGTATACGTTCTATATAAATGTCGGATTCTCTCTACATCTCGTCGTGCTCTATATGCATTTACGATTATATGGTATAACTTTTGCGGTATGAATGCATATTATAAATGGAGATTAAGTATAAATCGAAACGCATCGAACGTTTTAGTTATAGTGTTTAACATTGGGTTGGTTTTCTTACTGTGGCTCCAATAGTATTCTTATTCCTTTGTTGGCTTCAATCGTATCTCAAAGTGTATATATATTGTGTGTATAATGGTTTAGTGTTCAGAGCTGGAGAAGCATCGATATAAAACGTTGAAAAGCTCGATGTTCTCCCCGCTCCAATTTAGAATTTGATTTTCGGTTTTCTCAACAAGTTGCTAGTTTAGGTTTAAGTACATAATGTAAATGTCTATATCGTATTTGTATTACGCGTTTCGTACGTGTTTGATTTCGGTTTAAAGTTGTTAAGTTTTGTGGTAATAAATAACCGCGGGGCGCGGGCGCTTACAAAATCTAAAAGCCGAGAATTACGAAGTCGTAGAAACCTAAAATTAAAACGCCATACGTCTCTCTTATTGCCCATTAGCAATACGTACGATCTTGAAAGGTGCTTAACGAGATTCAAATGTTTGCAGTGCAACTGCAAGTCTTATATATTCATATTCTTTGCCTCAGTAAAGTAATCATATACGTAATCCCTCCAGGTGAAAATCAATACGTAGGCTAGGCTACGGCTACGGCTCGGAAAATAATAATAATCAATAAATAAATTGCTCTAAGTCAACGTATATATGAGTTAAGGTAAGATGTAAAAAGCTAAGCGAGAGTTCGTCTTCATCCGTTCAGCTGCCGCTGGGAGTCCTCCTCCTCCTCCTTCTCCGGTATGGTATACTGGTCCACTGACGCGGTGTCTTCCTAGTTCTTCTGCGAGTTAAGACTCCATTGGGCAAACTGCTCCTGCCATTGGCTATTCGCATTTGCCTGCGAATGTAGATACAGAGACTGGTTAGAGCGAGCTACTAGGTGGCTTACACGTTTGATTAATCGTACTCAAGTTAAGAGGTCTCTTGGCATGCAAGGTGGCAATCAACAACTACACTAGCTACGGGATAATCATAGATATAGAGTCATATATAGTATTTATTGTTTATCGAGTGCAAGTACAAGAGAGAAAGTAAGAAAGAAACAACATCTAGGGCAACAGTGAGCGGGACTTCGTGGCGAAACCCTTTACCTTTTCATTCCACTCTTGGTTATACGATTGAGATTCGTCGAAATCTGAAATTGTATCAAGGTTGCGGTAAACAAATACATATAATAGTGACTTCAGAGGCACAAATCAAAGTCTGACAATTTATTCGAATCCTTTTGAGTCAAGCAGCCAACGTGAACCAAAATCTAGGACTAACTAGGATGGGCTGAGACTGAGATTGCTTGAGAGTTGAGTAGAGAGAGGCGATTGACAGTGCAGCGATGATGAAGATGCGGCTAGATAGAACAGAGAGTGGCACCCGGACTAGAGGCTAGAGAGATCTACCTTTCCGTGGAGTGGAGTTCGTGAGACGAGCGACTTAAGATGGTCTAGAGAGGCGGTTGATTTCACATATATATTTTACCTGATCGGAGAGAGTGTCTATCGTTCGGGGACCTTTACAAATTCAAACTATACTTCATGATATAAGCGTGCATGATCAGCTGCAGTTCATCGATTGTCTCACCGATCTCGTGCAGCGCCGGGAACCCAGCCTGCTCATCGTCGATGAACAACTCCGGGTGGTTTCTGTAGCCCAGGATGCGATTCACCTGCGACAGCTCCTCGCCCTGCCCGAACGTATAATCGAACTGGTCCACTTCGGAATGAGTACTATAGGGATAACGATCGATTACGGCACCGTAAGGAGCTGCAGCTCCCTCGCACTCGAGATCCTCGTCGGTGCGGAAGACCTCCTCGTACTCGCGGCACTCGCAGTCGTTGCACTCGCACTGACTCGATCCCTCCGACTCGCCGCCCTCGATGTGTCGGAATTCTTGATCGGGTTTTGGGTTAGATTGCGGAGTTTTTGGATACAGAAGAGAGGACCGAAAATTATAGAGGGAAACTAACTAAGCAAACAGAGAGGAGGAGGAGTGTCTCAATATTTGCAGCACTTTTTCTTGTGCCGTCTATTGGGGAAATAATCTAAATAATAAAACGGAACGAAACGGAAAAGGACGGAAAAGAACGGAAAAGAGGTGGCTTTTAGAGAAGTGGGATCCAGCAGCAGAAGGAGGAGGTGGTTGCAGCCCGGGACAACTTACCCAATGGCAGGATGAAGCGTGCCTGTGGCAGGGAGCTCGCCAACTGCTGGACAGCTGGCGGAGCAGCCGTCCTTCCCCGTCCTGGAAATGGCGAGACCCAACACACAATACGCACACACCGAAAAGAAACACGGCATAAGCACAGAGAGAAACACATTCCGTTGGGAGCGGGGAGGAGCAGTGGTGGGTTCGGTGGATGCTCTAGAAGCGGTGCTAACTACGAGATCTAAGTGCTGTGCTGGTGCAGTGCTGACCACCATTCACGGGCATCTTCGCAAAGCGGGAGCAGCAGCAGATGCGGTTGCAGTTGCAGAAGCGAAAGCGGGAAAGTATGGTTCGAATCCAACGATTTACCTGCATTCAGGTCGCTGACCATGTGGGAAATGGCCGACGTTAGATGGTCGGCGGCCTCATTGAGCTCCGCGTCGGGATTCGGAATCGGAATCGGATTGAGGCTGGGAACGCCACTGACATTGGCAGTGGCACTGGCAGTGGCAGTGGTGCTACGCATTGGCGGTGGCGCTGCGAAGGCGAAGCGATCAAGAAACGATTGTGTGTGTGTATTTTGGGTGTGAGAGGGCGTGTGTTCGGGTTTGGTTTGGGTGTGTGGTAATTCGTATATTCGGATGTGTGTATGTGCCAGTGGTGGTGTTGTTCCCGCATCGTCGAGTGGAGTATTCGATTAATATCTGATGTCTGGACCTACACTCTCGCGTTAACCAATTCCTCGGGAGATCTCAAAATTTGGACATAACCGCAACCTAATCGAAAGTACCCACGGGTCATCCTTCAGCCCCCCACAATGCCTACTCACTTGCACTTCCGTTGGCGGCGAAGGCGCTGCGCATGTCGCTGCTTATCTGGTTGAGCTGCTCCAGCTGGCTCTGACTGAACGGACCGTGGCCATGTGCCTGCTGCTGTTGCTGCTGCAGGAGCTGCTGCTGGGCGGCCCTTACTCCACCGGCCATCGGATGCTGCTGCATCTGCTGGGCGTGCAGTGCACTCATCGGGGAGGTGCCGAGGATGCCTGCTCCTCCGCCGCCGCCTGGCATCGGTGGGGATTTCCCCGAGCGTGGACTCGAGTTCGGCGTGGAGCGGGGAGAGGCGGTCTGTTGGTTCTTCAGCATGCGCATCAGGCCCTCCAGCTGCTCCATCAACTGACGTCGTGAGTCCTGCAGGGCGCCCAGGTGGCCCTCGAGCTCTCCTTTCCTCTGACGCAAAGCCCGCAGCTCGTTGATCAGCGCCGGATTCTCCGGGGCCATCTGCTCCGTTTCCTGCTGGCGCCTCAAGCGCGCTATCTCCCGCATTATCTCCTTGTTCTTGGACTCGAGTTGGGCAATCAGCTCGCGTTGGGCCCGCGAGTTGTCCGTGCCAATGGGCGTGGCACTGTCGGGCAAGTTGGATGGCTGGCGGGGAAACAGAATTAGAAGGGTTTGAGTAGAGTAACGGTGGGCACTCACCGCTCGGTTCTCCTGGGCCAATCTGGCGGCGTAGCGGGCGATTAGTCGGTGCTCCTCATCGTTGGCGGATGCGGCGGCCACGCGGGACATGGTGGTACCGCTGGCGCTGTCCAAGCTCCGGCCGGTGGCCCTTGAGTCGAGGGTGCTGGAGCGATCAAAGAGGCCCGGCGGTAGGCCGTGCTGGCCCGGGTGGCCCGGATGGGGTCCTCCGTGGTGGCCGGGTACGAGGCCCGAGGGGTCAGAGAAGCCGTTGTGCGAGGGCAGCGGCGAGGGTGGCACGATGTGCGACAGGTTGAGCGTCTTCTCCGGCTGGTCGGGGAAGCGGGGTAGCACCTGCGCCGTCTTCTCGGGCACACAGCGGAAGCTCTTGCGCAGCGAGTGACCGATCTGTTTGCTGGGCGACTTGTAGCTCGAGTACTCCTTGACCTCGTGATCGTTCTGGTGGTTCAGCGATGTCTTGCCGTGCCAGAAGCACTCCTGGCACAACTGGTAGGCGTGGCACCGCTGACAGCGATAACGAAACCCGGTGAAGTTTTCCTTGTGGCAAACAGAGCAGACAGTCGGATGCACAATGGTCTCCACGGTGGCCAGCCGGTGCACCAGCGGCAGCCAGACGAGGCAGGACGGCCCCGGCTCGGACATTAGCGTGGCCATGAAGTCGTTCACCGTCACCTTGTTCTCGGCCGGGAAGATCTCCTCCTCGAGCCCCTCCTTGTAGTGGAATGTGGGCGACTCGTACACGGCCGCCGGCAGGGCCAGCACCTCGCGCAGGAATTCGCCCAGTTTCCAGGCCACCAGCTGGCCAGCGCCATCCGAGATCTGCGAGAATATATCTGAGCGGAGAGGGGAGGTGTTTGATCAGCTTTGGGCTTACTACCAGCCTGAAAATCACTCACATCTGAGCTTGTCCACCAGCTTGCCGGAGCACATGGTGGCCAGGGCCACCTTGATGGAGAATACGCGAATCTTGCCCGAGTTATCACTACGAAAGACGAGGGGAAATCATTACAGAACGGGGAATCATCCCAAGCACATCGCATACTCTCACCTTGTGTAGGCAGCCAGCAGCCAGTTGAGCAGCAGGCCTGCCTTGGAGTCCACGGGCACCTGCTGGGCGGTGGGCAGGCGCTTGTTGAGGTTGTGATAGAGCGAGGAGACGAGCGTTTCCAGCCTGGCCACGCTCACCTCGCTCTGTGGCTCCAGGGTGTTCAGGCCATTCTCGCGGAACGCCTCGATAACGTTCCATATGTCTACCAGATGCAAGTTCGTGGACTTCTGTATGTAGCGCAGCTTGGAGGCGGTGCGGTAGGAGGCGAATCGGATGGAGTCGAAGGTCTGCAGGCGCAGGTCCTGCAGGATGGCCACACGCGGCTCCAGCTCCATTACTGATACTGCTGCTGCTCTGCGATTTCGATTTGCCTGCAATTTAATTAAAGCGCGTGCATTATAATAGCGATAATCGTAAATAATAATAGTTCTTGGCGGCAGCTAACTGGGCCAGTGGGGTGTGTGGGGAGTGCTATTAGGCAGTTGGAATGCTGGGCTAAGAGGAGCATTCAACAGCCGCCGCATAGGGACTCGAGCCGACGCCGCATGGGGAATCTCGTCGCCGCCCGTTTTTACATGTTTCATTGTGTTTGGCGTCTGGCTTCGACTGGCCCACTCGATGTGGATGCAGTTAGGAAAAATGGGGCTTGAAATGGGTAACCTTAAGGGTTGGCAATTTGGATTATTTCACTTATTTGTTGGTGCGTTTTTAGGGAGGAAGTATAAAGCGTTTATGAAGGCACTCCTCTTAAAAGGGACTTTGCAGTATGATATTTAGGAGCCTTCAGAATGTAAATTTTTCAATAGAAATTAGGGTATAAAAATACCGATTAAAGACCCTAAAATGCGTATAGTTCAGATCTTATATTATGGTCAAAAATGAAGTGATAGCAAAATGCCCTGCATTTTTCGATTCGCAGTTAAAATCTTTATTCTTTCACATTAAAATATTTTACAAATTAAAAAAAAAAAATTGACCTATTTTCGAAAATTTGATAAGGGGTTACATCATTAAAATTGTCAAAAATTGGCCAAAAATTAGATTTTCTTAATTTCCAAAAATAATATGCAGATTAATTACCCTAATAAAAACTAGTATGGAAAAGCTTTCCGAATTGAAATTAAGCTTGTTTTGGCTTAGTTATGGTTATTTTTATATCTGGTTTTTTCATAGAAATTAGGATTTAAAAATACCGATTTAAGCCCTAAATTGCGTATACTTGATATCTTCTATTATGGTCAAAAATAAAGTGATAGTTAAATGCCGTGCATTTTTCGATTCGCAGTTAAAAGCTTAATTATTTCACATTAAGATATTTTACAAATTAAAAAAAAAATTTGGTCAATTTTTGAAAATTTTATAAGGGGTTACATCATTAAAATTGTCAAAAATTGGCAAAAAATTAGATTTTTTTAATTTCCAAAATTAATATGCAGATTAATTACCCCAATGAAAACTAACATGGAAAAGCTTTCCGAATTGAAATTAAGCTTGTTTTGGCTTAGTTATGGTAATTTTTATATCTGATTTTTTCATATAAATTAGGGTTTAAAAATACCGATTTAAGACCCTAAATTGCGTATACTTGATATCTTATATTATGGTCAAAAATAAAGTGATAGTAAAATGCCGTGCATTTTTCGATTCGCAGTTAAAAGCTTAATTATTTCACATTAAGATATTTTACAAATTAAAAAAAAAAAATTTGGTCAATTTTTGAAAAAATGATAAGGGGTTACATCATTAAAATTGTCAAAAATTTGCAAAAAATTAGATTTTCTTAATTTCCAAAAATAATATGCAGATTAATTACCCTAATAAAAACTAGTATGGAAAAGCTTTCCGAATTGAAATTAAGCTTGTTTTGGCTTAGTTATGGTTATTTTTATATCTGGTTTTTTCATAGAAATTAGGATTTAAAAATACCGATTTAAGCCCTAAATTGCGTATACTTGATATCTTCTATTATGGTCAAAAATAAAGTGATAGTTAAATGCCGTGCATTTTTCGATTCGCAGTTAAAAGCTTAATTATTTCACATTAAGATATTTTACAAATTAAAAAAAAAATTTGGTCAATTTTTGAAAATTTTATAAGGGGTTACATCATTAAAATTGTCAAAAATTGGCAAAAAATTAGATTTTTTTAATTTCCAAAATTAATATGCAGATTAATTACCCCAATGAAAACTAACATGGAAAAGCTTTCCGAATTGAAATTAAGCTTGTTTTGGCTTAGTTATGGTAATTTTTATATCTGATTTTTTCATATAAATTAGGGTTTAAAAATACCGATTTAAGACCCTAAATTGCGTATACTTGATATCTTCTATTATGGTCAAAAATAAAGTGATAGTTAAATGCCGTGCATTTTTCGATTCGCAGTTAAAAGCTTAATTATTTCACATTAAGATATTTTACAAATTAAAAAAAAAATTTGGTCAATTTTTGAAAATTTTATAAGGGGTTACATCATTAAAATTGTCAAAAATTGGCAAAAAATTAGATTTTTTTAATTTCCAAAATTAATATGCAGATTAATTACCCCAATGAAAACTAACATGGAAAAGCTTTCCGAATTGAAATTAAGCTTGTTTTGGCTTAGTTATGGTAATTTTTATATCTGATTTTTTCATATAAATTAGGGTTTAAAAATACCGATTTAAGACCCTAAATTGCGTATACTTGATATCTTATATTATGGTCAAAAATAAAGTGATAGTAAAATGCCGTGCATTTTTCGATTCGCAGTTAAAAGCTTAATTATTTCACATTAAGATATTTTACAAATTAAAAAAAAAAAATTTGGTCAATTTTTGAAAAAATGATAAGGGGTTACATCATTAAAATTGTCAAAAATTTGCAAAAAATTAGATTTTCTTAATTTCCAAATTTAATATGCAGATTAATTACCCTAGTGAAAACTAACATGGAACAGCTTTCCGAATTGAATTTAAGGCTGTTTTGGCTTAGTTATGGTTATAAGGTTTATATCTGATTTTTTCATAGAAATTTGGGTTTAATATATAATATATAATATATATAATAATAATATAATAAGGCGGTATATGCTCCGCTTCGCAGTTAAAATCTCATTTATTTAGCAATTAAATATTTAAACAGTTAAAAAATAAAAAATTCATCAATCAGACCAGAAATCTGGAAGTAAAGGGAACTCAATTAGAGGCACGCATGTCTGGCCCATGAATTTTTCCTAGTGTTGTTCCCATTGTCTCTTGGCTGTTGTCCCTGCATCCCTGCTGGCGGCAATCGCCGGAAGAGGAAGTGAGCAATCCAGCGAGGCAGACAGGAGGGACTCCCATGTCGCCGATCCCCCCAGCTAGTTAGAGAAACAAAGCGAATTTAATAATCCGCCTACGCGCTAAAAGTTTTCGCACTTCTCCCATAAACCGCTTTGCCAGTCCAATTAATCGGCAAGGATGCCCCGCATGCAGCTCCCCACTCCCCGGGGGCGGAGAGAGCATCCTCATCACATCCTTGAGGCATAATTCCACGCCAAAAGGGTGTCGACAACTTCAGAAGTTGCTGTCACATCACGCTTCTCATTCCCAACTTTCGCAATTGATTTTCCATCTTTCTGGAGTGGGGGAGACAAAAAAACTTGAAATGTCCTTGGAAAAAAATCAAGAAGAGGGCAGGCGGGCAAGAGGGCAGAGGGGCAGACATCTCCGGGTCTGAGTCATCATCGGAACGTAATCAGAGGACTCTCCGTGCGGATCTGGTTGCTATTTCTGTTCCACAATGCCAACATATGTCCCATTCATGTCCTGCCTGCCATGTCCTTTCAACATCCGAGCTGGCCAATTTAAACAAGTATTCTCATTTAAATGCCGCTTCCTTTCCCGCTGCCCGCTGCCCCCTGCCCTCTGTCAACTAAATGATAGTGTTATTACAAGGAGAGCCAAAATGTGGTGACGGGGCGGCGGCGCTGGGAGCCGAAATTGAATTTCCAAACTGCAAACTATGAATGAAGCTGGAGCCGAGATGATGGAGATGAGATGAAGATGCTGATGGCAGTGGCAATACACTCGGAGAAAGGCTCTGAACTACTGAACTGCCCAAGTCTTTTACAAGTTTTACATGCTTAGCTCCTGCCTTCCAGGATGCCTTTTCTGCTCAGTGTAGGGCTGGCAGCCTGGACGTCTGAAGACTGAGGATGATGACTCATAAGGCTTCACGTGCCTCGGCCCTCTCTCCTCCCTCCTCCTCGTCCGCCCACTTGGCCGCACGAAATAGAGCAACAGCAGCCGTTAGGGCACACATAAATACCCGCGCACATACGGGCCTCCACTCCCACTCCCTCTGCCCCTGCCTCTGCCTCACATACACGCACACAGTCTCCCAAATTCTTTGGGGCACGAAGCGAATGCTGCGAGCTTGGCAAACATTTGCGCTCAAAAGTATGCAACAAGACCTGGCTGAATAATTTGAGTTCGGTCAGGATAGCGGGGTGCCGGGGTGCCAGACTCCTGGGAGGAGCAGGAGGATGAGTGGAGCGTTCCACGAAAAAGCAAGAGGAAGGGAATTCCGCATTGCCAGCGGCTGCTGCAGTTTTTGATGCTGCCACTAGCCCCGAGCGTTGACATCGTGCCGCTTCTCGCACGAGCCTCTGCCAAGTGGCCACCACCCACCGATTATTCCAGCATGGAGAGAAAAACTCGTAGAGAAAAATTAGAGATCTTAATCCTAAGATGGGGATTGAATATCAAAAAAAGGTTGAGTAGGACTTCGCAAATTCCTGATTGAATTGAGATTGCATAATCTTCGAAAACACATATAAGTGTAGGGATTTTAATAACTGTTTTAAGCAAGCCCTTATTATAGGACATGATTATTCTTTATTATAAACTCCGTTAACTGAACATAGTATGTACAGTTTTCAGACTTCTTTAAGGTAAGAATTCTCTGGAATGTTATCTATCACTGCTTGTGATTCTTAGTGGTCTGTGTTTATTATAGATAAACCCATTAAAGAATATGTATTTAAATAGAAACCCATAAGAATTGCATCATTTCCTCCGAGTGTACCCAAAGGGGTTAAGGAGGACGAGAGGCGTGTGTCCTATTCGTGTCATCCGGAGATCTCTGCACTAAAAATTCTCTTTTTACCGTGTCAGCAGCATATTAAATTCCATTGCAAAAGTACCAAACAGCGCCTGGCCTGTCCTGTTGGGGATTTCCCCAATTGCAGCCGCAATTGTTGGCAGCTTTGTTGTGGCGACTGACCACCAGGCAGCTCAATTCATGCAGATTTCTTAGTTGTTTTACACATTCGAGCTCGGCCCATTGTTTGCAATTTTACCATATAAATAATCCAGGCAGCCGCCGGGAGGGAAACTTTTCTAATCGGAAGTCCTGCTGGCGACACACTCTTGATGGAAACTTTCTGCCAGCAACTTTAACCATGGCCAACTGGGTGTATGTATTCAGAAATTCGAACCTCATTACCGGCGGGCCATCAGCATCAGGCTTAAATACAGTTTCCAAAGGGAAATGGGTCGAACTGACTGATGGGATCAGGTGGAGGCAGAAATATTGTATATATATTATATTTAAATGCGAGTGAATTCATAAAACGAGGTCGCCGTGCATTGACAACTCTATGCATACTTTTCACACCCAGGTAATCTCCGGGGATTCAATAAAGTTAATTGAATAAAAAAGGGAATGCAATTCCCATTTAATTAGTATAAGTTAGGAAAAAGTTTTCCCATTGGTAGCCACATCGAGTAATGATAATAGAACACAAAGCCTGATGTTGCAGCTTGTGACATTAAAATCAAAGAGAGTCGGGTAAGTGCTGTGATTTTGTACATGGAAAATCCATTAGATACCACATAAACCCAAGAATGAATCCATTTAATTACTCTATCCGCTGAATTGGCTAACGTGTTCCCTTTTCTGACACAGTCTGAATACCCAGCGCTCCAATCATCCATCACCTGCACCCAGCTGACCCCAGGTGAACCCGAATGGAACCCGAATGGAACCCGCGGGACGCGGCACAGGTAAGTCAGCGAAGGGCTCACGTTGGATGCTCAATTTACTAACTGAGCTGCAAAAAGTATAAAGAAAATGTGAAAAAGGACGAGCAAAGCGGAGGAACCGCACGGATGAAATATGAATAGCAACAAGGACGATAGCGTGTCCAGGACCTGCATCAAAGTTTCCCCACCTTCTTCCTTCACGTTTCCCCCGTTGCCGCAATACAGAAATTAAACAAGTTTCAGTCGAAAGTCCTCCGTGTCCTGGGAGTCCCGGCAGTCCTGGCAGTCCTGGGTGCTGCTGCTGTTTTATGCCATTTGCGTGCCAGGGAAATCAAAGCCAAACAACCGACTCCGACGATGATAACCACCGGGCACATAATTTGCAATTTCAGAGCCAAAGGGTACTCGGGCCGAGGAAAGGATTCCTCGTCTATTCCTGTATTTCCGTATCCCTGTATTCCCGTATCCCTGTATTCCCTGTTAATTCCGACTTTTCCGTTTTTGCAGCAACAGGACAGCAGCAGGACAGCAGCAGGAGATTGCATGTCTGGCCGAATTGATCAGCTCAAATCGCAGGCCGTGCAATAACCTTTTGTCCAGGTGAGCGGCTCGAAAAGGAGCCAAAGGTAAGGCTAACTGGAACTACGGAGTTAATTGAAAAATTGAGTGCAGCCAACAGGAGAGGCTGTGCATATGCTCTATTTGTCATAATTGATGGCCCTGCAAACGAAGTCCCATAAGTCTGCTGTGCCTACTTATGCAGAGAGAAAAATTAAGCGAACTCAATGTGAATTGAATCATCAATTAAATACAAAGTGAAATAATTTCAAGAACATTTGCAGGCTGGAATTAATTTCTGTTAGATTTGGCATTTTCTATTAGTTGTATCACAAGACATGCATCCTCAATGCAGAAAGTGTGACCAAAGTGGTTTATAATGCACAGAATGTGTCAAGAGTGAGCGCCTGTACTGCACATTAAAATTGTTAAACAGTCTCACACTTTAATACTATCGCAGCAAGAGTTGAATTAGGTGATTTATTTTATGGTACCTAAGTTTGCCTTACTGATATTTACTCTACGTGCTGCAGCTGTCAAAGTCGGACTAAATTAGTCCATGGACACAACAAAAGCTGGGCAGCTAGAAAGAAACTATGCTCCGGACTGGAAGGAAGTTGTGGCCCAGTTAGACGAGCCAACTGTCAGCAGCCTCGTCAGAATGCGCAAGCGGAGTAATTATGTGTACAGCTCGAATGGGAGCATTCAGGAAGGGAATAGGAATGGGAGTGGAACGGGAGCAGAATGGCAAAGGGCTGCCAAGGATGCGGGGAGTGGCTCTCTGCCACTTGCTGTGCAGCTCGAACGGCGGAGGCAAAAGCGAAATGCACATTCCCCGGCACCACAAAGCACCATTAGTTGTCGCCGCTCAAGGATTGCCAAAGGGATTGAGTTTATACATACAGATATGCACTTATATATGTGTACTTCTCTGTACTGGGCTTAAGAGTCGGAGCCAGGCGCTTTGCTTCAAGTTCTGGAGACTTTCTGAAGGGTTTACAGCGGCCCCAATCCTCGGATCTTGCGGATTTACCTGTCCGCTCTTTGTTCGCAGAGCAGGTGCCGAGGCTGAGAGAGTGCTGACAGCAATGCAGATGATGGGATCGGATTTCCCACAGCCACCTGGCCAAGGTCAGGGTGCAGATAAGGCCCAGTTGATTTACCTTGATAAAAGAGGGCTGCATTGTCCGGACTTGATTGCATTAAGCTTAGGCTGTCAGCTGGATTTGAAGAGTAAACAGACGCACAGAGAGAAGGTGGCCATATATTCATAGAACAAATAGTAATAAAGGCTCGCTTAATTCCATACTCTAATACGAATTACTAGTTCTCTTATTAAGTTGTGCATGAATTAGAAAGTAATAGCTATAGTTAAACTACAGATACTGAGAATAGCCTTCAAATCATTCAGAGTTCTGTATAAAATTCCCCATAAATCAGCAATTTAACCAGCAAATATTAAGTCAGTTTTGTGTATAACTGTTTGCGCCAACGCTCAGTGAAATCAAGCGTAAAAGCCAGGGCTTCCTCGGGGTAAATCCACATTGGTCGGTACGAACTATATGCATAACTCATTATTCAGATTGAGGCCTCGCAGCGTTTACGCATTCGCTGGCGGCCCGCACCTGCACCTGTCGACACCCACCGCCCACACATTAATAAGTGCGACTAACCCACGTGGAATCAACCAGTTGAGCAGCAAATTGCACTATTCCACTCGCAATATGCAAATTCCCAGCCGAGCAGTTCGCAGATGATTGCAGTTAGAGAATCAGAGGCTGGGCAGTTACAGAGCTTGGGGTGTGACGGCCGTTCAGACATGATCCATCGATGACAATCCCCTGTATAATTAGCACAGATGAGCGAACGATTCGCGGTAAATATTTTCCACTTTATCACGCGAGTAGTCACGCCCTATTTTCGGCGATTGTGAGAACGTGCGACTGCGGGGAAAACCGCAGGAAAAACGAATGCTAAGCAGCTCGAGAATTCGGAACCCAAGTTGCCACAATTGTAAATGGTCAGCTAATTGGCCAAACGAGTCGAAAACCAGCAGACACAACGTCGCACAGCAACTGGGCCAGAGTGTGTTTGGCACCCAACCTCTAAAAAGTGGCCAGGGAATGACGGACTTTTCTGGACGCTTTTGATGTAAGCGATTATGGGAAAATGTTCTGCTTTCTGTTTTCTTGTTTTCTGTTTTCGGGTTTTGGCCTGGCCCACGCACACGGAAATCTCTTACGAAACCAAAGGGCGGCCGCCGGCACACAAACATGAACATTATAAACATTTGGTGTGGGCAGTTTTCCCATTTCACGATCCACTTGGAGAGCGTTCCACTATCTCAGGGGCGGATGATAACGATCTGCACAGCAAACAGACCGTATCCGATAAGATATATTCCGATTAGCCGAGCCAGACTCGTTAGAACGCTGGAAAATAGTGCAATTTGTGCTGTTCTCTGCTTTCTCGCTTCTACGTTTTTGCACGGGGAAAGTTGGCCCTGTCAACGACAAGCGACAGACAAAAAGTTCAGTCAATCAGCTGCAAGTAAAAAAGCAATCGGAATGGGAATGGGAATGGAAATGGAAATCGAATCGCTGGCCAAGAGGAAAGGGGAACCACCGACAGAAGAAAGCCCCACAAATCAATGCAGGCCAGGGCTAAACTGGCCGAGAGCCCCGTCTCATCGTGTAGGAATTGCCATGGCAGTCTTCAAGTCTGTTGCCTTTCCTCGGGGTTTCTGCTTACATTTTTGCATAAATCTATAATGAGATTTGAAATGCAACTGCCACACATAATAGCATTGTCCACGACGACTCTGACCAATCAATGGGCTTAGAATAATACCACCAGTGTATATCACGTATACGCCACGCATACCGTGAATTACTAAAAATATTTGTTAGTCAGCCACAAATGATTCAAAACTCAATACAAATTTATTCATTTAGATATTTAGAATTGGATTAATGATGATAATGAGATAGCTATAAGCAAATTCTTAAAATGGGTTAATTGATCGAATAATAACTTTGGCGAAAAAGAACACAATATAAATGGAATAGAAAGGGCGACTGAAGACTGTGCTATTATACAGAGGAAAAGTGAAAGCCTTGAGTCAGAAATGCTCAAAAAACTAAGACAAATCAAGCTAAAAACTAAGACAAATTAAAACAATTAAGACTCTAAGATGCGTATATTTGAGGTCTTCTATTATGGTCAAAAAGGAAGTGATAGCAAAATGCCGTATATTCTCCGCTTCGCAGTTAAAATCTTAATTAATTGACATTAAAATATTTTATAAATTACAAAATAAAAATGTTGCCCATTTTTGAAAATTTTATAAGGGGTTACATCATTAAAATTGTCAAAAATTGGCCAAAAATTAGATTTTCTTAATTTCCAAAATTAATATGCAGATAAATTACCCCAATCAAAACTAACATGGAAAAGCTTTCCGAATTGAAATTAAGCTTGTTTTGGCTTAGTTATGGTTATTTTTATATCTGATTTTTTCATAGAAATTAGGGTTTAAAATACCGATTTAAGACCCTAAATTGCGTATAGTTGATATCTTCTATTATGGTCAAAAATAAAGTGATAGTTAAATGCCGTGCATTTTTCGATTCGCAGTTAAAATCTTAATTATTTCACATTAAAATATTTTACAAATTAAAAAAAAAAAATTTGGCCGATTTTTTAAAAAATGATAAGGGGTTACATCATTAAAATTGTCCAAAATTTGCAAAAAAATTAGATTTTTTTAATTTCCTAATTTAATATGCAGATTAATTACCCTAATGAAAACTAACATGGAACAGCTTTCCGAATTGAATTTAAGGCTGTTTTGACTTTGTTATGAATATTTTTAACATTGATTTGTCCTATAAATTAGTATATAAAAAAACCGATTTATAGACCCAAAAATACATATATTCTCAACAGCATAACTTGGCCAAAAATCAAATGTCAGCCAAATGTCGTATATTGTCCGATTCGCCGTTAAAAGTTGCTTTGGCTTAGCTATGAATATTTTCAGCATTGAGTTGTCCTTAAAATTAGGACATAAAAAACCCCACTTAAGAACCTAAAAATGCGAAAACCTGAGGTCTCTTAACAACATAATTTGGTCAAAAATGGAATGACAGCCAAATGCTATATACATATCGAATCGCCGTTAAAATCTTAATTATTTCACATTAAAATATTTTACAAATTAAAAAAAAAAAATTTTGCCAATTTTTGAAAAAATGATAAGGGGTTACATCATTAAAATTGTAAAAAATTGGCCAAAAATTAAATTTTCTTAAGTTCCAAAATTAATATGCAGATTAATTACCCTAATAAAAACTAACATGGAACAGCTTTCCAAATTGAATTTAAGGCTGTTTTGACTTTGTTATGAATATTTTTAACATTGATTTGTCCTACAAATTAGTATATAAAAAAACCGATTTATAGACCCAAAAATACATATATTCTCAACAGCATAACTTGGCCAAAAATCAAATGTCAGCCAAATGTCGTATATTGTCCGATTCGCCGTTAAAAGTTGCTTTGGCTTAGCTATGAATATTTTCAGCATTGAGTTGTCCTTAAAATTAGGACATAAAAAACCCCACTTAAGAACCTAAAAATGCGTAAACCTGAGGTCTTCTTAACAGCATAATTTGGTCAAAAATGGAATGACAGCCAAATGCCGTATATATATCGAATCGCCGTTAAAATCTTAATTATTTCACATTAAGATATTTTACAAATAAAAAAAAAAAGTTTTGGTGAATTTTTGAAAATTTTATAAGGGGTTACATCATTAAAATTGTCAAAAATTGGCAAAAAATTTTATTTTCTTAATTTCCAAAATGAATATGCAGATTAATTACCCTAATGAAAACTACTAAGGAAAAGCTTTCCGAATTGAAATTAAGGCTGTTTTGGCTGAGTTATGCTACCATGATGATATAACCATGTCAGAATCGTATCGAATAATCGGAAAGAAAGGTTAAAATTGCAAGAAACAAACTTGAAATCATAGTGTAACCGGTAAGAAAAAGTGTATATATTTATAATAATAAGGCATTCAAGTGTATAGGTAAGACGTGTGTTCTAGCCAATATCCAAGCCAGACCATCAAATAAACGTGCAGAATGCCACAACTGATTCTCAAATATATTAAATATCCATCGGGTAAACAATACTTAAGTTATTTTTCCATTTTCAGCAAAAGCGGAAGTTGGATGCCCAAATATTTATTGGCCACGGACATTGTTTACAAACAAACTGCGCCAGATAAAACGGTGCCCATATATTAACCCCCACCGCTGTCGATCAGTCGGTTCAATATAAATACACAATCGAGTTGGCATTTGGCGATTTATGGGAGATTACAAAGCAATTGCTCGATGCGATTATCAAAATTTTAGTGAATAGAGAAGCCCGCTGCCCGTACACAGTAAAGTCCAGCATGTGAGTCCTTGCTCCTTGTGCGGAGTTGTCTCTTCCCACTGACGGGTCTCCGCCACTAGCCAGAGATCATGTGCTGCCGCAAGAAGTTCAATCCGTTCTACATTGGACCCTTTCCGGACCGCGCCTGCGGGGACTGCCCCTACGGGATCTACTCGGGGTTCACGCGATGTGGCTGGACTGGCGGCCACGGGCCCTTTGGCCACACCTTCTGTGATCCGTGCTGCGGAGACTGCCCGTGCGGAGCCTGCTGCGGATCGGGTTGTGGGTCATGTTGTGGCCCATCTTGTGGTCCCTGCTGCAGTCCTTGGTGTAGTCCTTGCTGTGATCCCTGCTGTAGTCCTCGCTGTGCCCCGTCCCGTAAGTCCCGCTGCAGAGCAGACTGCTGCGTGATGTGCTCCAGTGGCATTGGCTGCTGTGGCCAATCCTGTCGCAAGTCCTGCCGCGCCTGCTGCTGAGGACACCGGCTCCCGTAACTCTGTGGCATCTGGACTTTACTGTGTGCGGTTAATTGGTTTCTTGAGCAAAATTTATTGTGAATCACGAACAATAATGGTTAGCCCTTTGGGCTTGTCACTGGCTGCCCCGAGGGTTTCGCTCTAAAAATAACCAGATGCTTTACGCTCCACTCGCCACCAGGCAGAGCAATCCCCTGTAATGGCATTCCCATACATGACTGCCCCTTGACTGGGGAATATAGCTGTCGCTCCCGATACATATCCCATACATCAAACGGGAACTGGGGGGAAACTGGGGAGGAAAGAGGTCGGAGCCGCTAAATGCGATTACAGCATAAACGATTAATTTTATTGCATTTAGCTGGGACGCGGCGGCCCGGGCGCTGGTTCTTGTTCTATAAACTAATTAAAGCACAGTGGACACCCTCTGGAAGAGGCGACTTCAAAGGGAGAGGGCCCACAGGCAAAAAGGGTTAATTGTCCGCTGCTTTCCCACTATTTTCCTAGGCTTTCGCGGACTTGCACTCGGAGAAAATGTAGAAACGAGTATAAATTAACAATTCTCTTAAAGAGAATATTGCTTTACTATACATAGTTTTCTTCTTCAATTTATGGGTTACTTTTCATAAAAGCCTGTTTGAAATTATACTTAGGTCCCAATATTATTTCCAAGTGCAGTTGGCGTTTTTTCTAACGTTTTCTTTCCAATGTTCCCTTTGTTTCTAGGAGACAACCGGGCAATGTTTTGTAGGCCAAAATTACTCCATGGCTGGTATTTATGTGCCCCAAGTTCTTGCTCTCCTTTTCAGCGGTCTCCAGTGCCATTGTTGGCTGCCATGTTGTGGGTGGCCGCACTCAGCTTTGTTTGTTTTCGTTGCCCCCGTGCCTCATCCGTGTGTTTGTCGGTTTGCTTTTTTTTTCATGTCACGCCTCATTTAGCTTTTCACAACATTTCCACCCACCCAGCGGAGGCGGAGGAGCATAGATGCGGAGCACAGTGTCGCCCAGAGTCTCGGAATATCTGGGGATCTGGAGCAGTGCTTCCAATGCTCTCCACTCGCGGCGGCTCTTAGCACACATCAAAATTAACCGAAATAACTAGCGGGGTGTTCGGGTGCGTGTTTGTATCTATGAACTAGATCGGGGCTGGAATGTGTTCCCCCTAATGAGCCTCAATACGTTCGAGTTAATTGAATCCGATTGCAACTGGGGGGAAATGATCAACGAATGGTCAATAAGTACAATAAGAAAAGTGCGTGAGCGTGTCATAGATACTTCCCGGGATGCTTTGCTTTATCTGTGGGTTTCAGGATGTTCAATATACAATAGACAATGACTGTCAACATCTTAAGCTAAGGCAACATAGAGTAAGTACTTAGTCACAAGTACTAGGTCATACTTAAGTCACTATGTATGCAATTCCCCTTTCCCTGTTTCACCACTGACTCTGTGATTTATGTAATCGTAAAATTAAAAGATCGTAAACAGCGCAATGCATCGCTAAAACAGCCCACAATTAACGCAATTGAGACTTGGCACACTTCTTAGATACATCGTCCGATTCGCATTTGATTTATGGCCCGAGATAAAAGCAATGCTAGCCCACTCAACGGATTGCGATTGCTGATACCGGCCAATAAAATTATCTACGCGAAAGTGAAACTACATGGCTCCGATATCGAAACATCGCCACGATCTATTTATCGTTCGTAGGCGTTGGAATGCCGAATGGCTTTGGCTTTGACTTCGGCTTTGGCTTCGGCTCTAAGCTTCGGCTGCTGCTTGGACTTCGGCTCAGAAGCACCTGCTTCGTCGGCCGCTGTGCCTCCCCGTCTCGCTCTCGCGCCGCCCTCGCACACTCCGTGCCCAGTGCCTTCGCCTCCTCGTCTCGCTCCCACCTAGTGGACTCTGGGGTGAGCAGCAGCAGCCGCCGTTTTTCAAATGCTAAAATTGGCGATTAGTCAAAATGATGTCACCGAGTTATTTTGATTGTTTTCTTTTTATTATTTGTATATAGTTATTTGCTTGACTTTGGCATTTTGGCGACATGTTGACCATAAATTCCGTATTATTGTTTTCCCTGGCTCCGTCGATACTGTGATCTGCCAATTGCCTAAGGTGACGAGGTGCGGAAAAGGCCAAAACGATAAGCGATAGACTCAAAGCGATGACCTATGGATCAACGACTGACGCGTGTGTGTCTGTGGGGCTTTTCATTAGCCCGGGAATCCAATTATTTGCTGAATTAATCATTCCACCGCGCCTGCCATATGGCGGTGTTCAGTATCTGATCTAATCTTAATGAGTACAACGCACACATACTTATAATCAAACCCTGTCTAAGCCCACTGCTTTACGGGATATAGAAAAATATTAGATAATTCTGTGAAAGGAATTTTAAAATTTGTTCTTATCTAGTTAATTAAAATGGGAATGCCAGTATCTCAGCTAATCTCAACTAAAGTCAGAACATGTTCTAGAATTGTTATGATCATGGATGACGGAATGTGGCAAATATATTAATTTGTGGTGCATAGCAAAAGAGGGGCGTGGCATGAAAAATAAGACATTATGGACCACTCGATCAATTATTTAATTTGCATTTCGCACATTGCCAAAACAACAACTACAACTGACTTGGGAACTGACAACAAAAATATTTGGAAACTAAATTCCAGCAGCAACAACAACAAACAGGGTCGTGCATTAAAGGGGGCGAATAAAGGGGAGACCCAGACGCTTTTTATGAATGAACATTTTGCGCTGCGTCGCGCCAACACGTCACTCATTTCTGTTGGACGATAGCGTGAAAATCTACAACTACGCATTGGGAAAGGGAGAATAATGGGAGTGACAAATCCGGAAAATGACTTTTACAGCTATTGTTATGGCTGTTGTGGAATTTGGATGCGATTCGCGCTGACATTTGTTGTTTACCTCTCGTAATTAGCAACCTCTATGCGTCACTATTTCGTTTCGTACCTTTTGGCTGCGCGGAGTTGCTGCTTCTGCTGGCGTTCTTCTTCTTGCGGCTTTCTTCCCACTCCTTGCACTTTGCGTGTGTGTTTTATTTTCACCTGCTGTTTGCACAATAACTGGAGTTGCAAAATTCCCGCTGCTCCCAGGAGCGTGAGGAGCGACCGCGAGAGAAGGACAGAGCGGAGATGCTGCGCCCTTTGGCCCTTGTAAAAAAATATGGTAACAGAAAAACCTCTCTTTTTCGGGCTTCACGCACACACACTCAAGCACCGAAACACACACACACGCGCGTAAGCCGAGTTTTAATCCGCACTTCAAATTTTATCCGCTTGCAACAACTTTCGCGCTTCTCTTAATTAATTTCGGGCGGAATTATATCTTATCAACGATATTGTTTACCGAGAATCCATCGCTGCGCGACACTTCGACATCCGACCGGGTTGAAAACAGCAATGAAAAAACACAACAACGTATATACATCAGAGTGGCCAACGTAGCTATTTTCCGGCTAGATCTGGCTATTTAACATGATCTAAAACTGGAAACCATTTCATTTAGCTAGGATATGTTAGCTTGGCTACTTTGTTTGTTACTTACTACTGTTTAGCTATTTTAAATAATTTATGTTTGCTACTATGTAGGCAAATGCGGGATCATTGTAATATAGCGACGAGAGGGATATACCTATTTTTCAAGCAAAATTAGCGTAATTTTATCCCAACATATGGTATCTTTAGGTTTTTATATGTTGTACGATGCTACACTTAGTAGTTGGTAGTCCTATTTCCATTTAAATTTCTAAGTTATTCAAATAGTACTCACTCGGCGAAGTACAGTTGCAAAATAAAATATAAATATTTAAGCCAACAATATAACGACTTATTTTCTATATTTAATTAGAAGGGCTTGCTATGACGAACTCCTGGATTGGACTTTTGCGCGCTATATTGTTCTAACTATCGTTTCACTACTCTAGTGTTTTTTAGCTACCATCCAATTTTTGTCGGCTATTTCTAGCTTTTGAACAAGAATGCAGACTGCCAAAACATCGATGGTACTATCGATATTATGTGCCGTTATGGTCTTAAATACTAGTATGGGTATTTTTTACGTGAAGAATTTTATGGGACTTGTAATCGACTTACGTGTGACCAGCTGCCTTGGAGGACAAATTCCTTCTTTTTCCTGGAGAATTTCTTCTTTGTGAACGGAAAATCTGGCAAGCATACTGCGCTTTTGCGCGATTTTCTCCAATTTTTATATTTTAAAAACTCCTACAAGAGATCCTGGAGATGTGGGCTGATACATATGCGTTCTGAAATTACTTAATATAAGGCGTTTTCCAAAATATATGTATTTAAGTCTTGAATCAAGCAATTCTCAAATGGCAGCAAATACAACTCTAAGCCTAATTCTACTTCAATTCCATCCTCACAGCTCTGATGATTATAGAGAGAGATAGAGAGAGGAAGCTTACAAATAAAGTTAAATTCTACTCTGCTTTGCAATGTTCCGTCGGGGGTGATGATGAATCTGTCGGGATCTGTCGTCCCTGACGCGCTCGCTCCTTGAGTTGAGCTGTTTTCAGCGTAACCATCAGCTGCGTGGAGTTGTAGAGCCAGGTTCCCTGAGAAAACACAATACGATACCACAAGTTACAAGACTTTCACCCGCTTCTTATCGCGTTTACTTACGATCAACAGCATACAGTTCAGAAGTATGGGAATGGAAAAAACTGTCGAGATAAACAGACCATTGCTATCAAAGTATTGTTGCTTGGAAAAGGACCTCCAGTTCTGGGCCGCGTACTCATTTATACTCTCCGTGAAATAAACCGCCAACACTGCAGATAAGCCAAGGAAATCAAACATTAATAGAGGTTATAGACATACAGTCCAGAAGAATCCACGTACACAGTACTAGAAACAGGAAAACCTGGAAGTTCGTGTTGTTCCGGCTGAGCAGAGCTGTTGTTGTGGTCAAGACATGCACAAGAATTAAGCCAATAAGCCAAGGATCCGTCCAATCAATCTAAAATGTTTGGATTCAGACACCACCAAACGCCGTGCCAGCAATCTGAGCTTTCGAAAAATCAACAAAGCACTCACGCTGAGAAGAAATGTCCAGTAGCCGGTCACTTCGTTCACTTCGATTTGACCTGGATGCATGGTGTTACTCTTATTAAATTTTAGTTTGAGCAGTTTGGAGCAGTTTTAGCTTCAAAATCAAATTTACGAACTTGTTTGGCCAACTATTTCCAGCTCAGCTGTTTTTCCAGTGGTGCCGGACATTCGCATCGAACAGTTGTCATTCACTTGGAGAGGGCATTAGGCGCTTGTACACGTCTGAACTCGTATTTCATTGCAAGATGTAATTCAGCAAGTCAAATTAATGTCGCAATTAAGCGCTATATATATGTGACTGTAGTGTAAATGTCATGTTCTCATATGACCGCTTGTTACCGAGGGAGGACATTTTTTTCTTCAAATAACCAAAACCGTTATTTCAGCTATTTCCTAGCATACGTAATAAGGAGAACTTGGTAACTGATTACCCAGTAACCATATAGTTGGCTGCAGCAAAAGTGTCAGTTGTCACCACTAATACTAAAAATAAGTATTTAAACTACGGATATACAGTGTGCAATAAATATTAACACTTCAATGGTTATATTAGTGCAGCATCATTCTCACCCCTGACCCCGCCGTGCAGTGCCACCTTGCCTGTCAAGCAGCTTGATCGTCTCAATTACGCTTTCCCTGACTCAGTAGACACAACATTAAAAACTGAAAAATATCACAAAGAATTCGTTGAAAAAACATTCAAAATTGTAGTTAATAAGAAGACTCAACTCAATCCAAGCTACCCAGCTGTGCAGGAGACGCGCGAGGAACCGAATCGGGGCCGAGTCTAGACGGAATCTTCACAAAAGGAGCCATAGATGTGGCATTGTCCACAAAACTCCCAGGGCACCACATTCGCTTAGAGACAAGTGGAAGTGGTGGTGGTGCAGCAGCGGAAACAGCAGCAGCAGCAGCAGCAGCAGCAGTAGCAGCAGTTTCTGGCTGAGATCAGGGGAGTATTTAAATTAACGCAGTGCATGTGGACACGGACTTGCCGACGCTGAAAGGTCAATCCGTAACAACGACACGTAACGGCGGGCGGTTCAAGGACGCTCGGCTGAGACTTCGCGCTCAGCGAAGGAGGACTCGCAAGAGCCGCAGTGCCCGGGCGCTAAGCAAGCCGACGTCTCCGTCCTTCGGCAACTGGCAGCGCCGCTCCGCCCTCTGGTCCACCAGTGTCCACGCGCCCCACGTCCACGCCCACGTCAAACGACTGCTGCGAAAAATGGCCGTCAAGCAGAACAACAGCGAGGCTGGCGAGGCCTCGGAAAACGCCGGAGGCAGCGGCAGCGGTATGCCCCCCAACGCCAAGCCCAGCTCCTCTAACGGAATGAAAATCATGGCCGACGAAAACTGCGCCACCGAAAACATGGAGACGGGTTCGCCCGCCGGCGAGTGCTCGGGTCCCAGTCGCCAGGGCAAGCAAAACTTTAATGTGCTGCTAAACAACCTGCAAAGTCTGGAGCAGGCGGAGGAGGCGATCCACATGTACGAGCGGGTGATCGTGGATCTGGCTCGCATGCAGATGCCAAAGGGGGCGCCGGAGTTGAAGCGTTTCAAGGAGGACGTGATGAAGGTGGGCAACTATCTGGCCGCTCGCAACGAGAAGTACCATCAGATGTTCTACCTGCGCGTCGTCTACGAGCTGATCACCAAGTCCACCTACGATCAGGCGCCCTCGTGTGCTGTGGCCGTCGTGTTCAAGCTGTTCGACAACAACCAGATACTGGAGGCGGTGCACTCGCTGCTGGAGCAGAACGTGCAGGACTCTAGCATTCGGAAGACGGTGGGTCTGCTCTGCGAATGGATAACCTATTGCAGCTTCTGCAGCAACTTGAATCTCTGGGTAATGGCGCTGCTCAGCGGCCTGCGGGAGCAGGGCAAGCGTGCTCTTCTCGACGAGATAGCGCTGGACAATATCGAGAAGCTGTTCAATCTACTCATCATTCCGGTGCTGCGGCCAAAGGCCGCCCCGATAGTGTTCCACATGCTGTCGACGACTAATTACACGCCCGAGGTTTTCCACAAGGTAAGTTCCTCAACTCTACGCCTGAGTTAGTCAATTGACACTCGATTCGTTTCAGATATTGCCAAAGATCCCCCGTGTGCTGCAGTGTGTAAAGATCCAGTCCAACGCAGTGGACGAGAATGTGCTGGAGGTTCGCAACTGTTTGCAGCAGCTGGTGGACCTCACCAATGCCCTGATGCTCCACTTTCACGAGCACGACGAGCTGTATACCCCGGTGAAGAAGACTCTGCAGATGTATAACCCCTCGCCCAACTGTGTGGCCTTGGCGCGAGCTATGCACGAGAGTGCCCAGCCGTGGGGTCGGCGAAATGCGAGAGTCGGGCTGGTGAACTTGGGAAACACCTGCTACATGAACAGCGTACTTCAGGCCCTGGCCATGACCAGCGAGTAAGTGAAACTGGAGCCCCTTTGTCACAAGATATCAGTTTAAGCAAGGCTCGGAGCTATAACATAAACATAAATACTAGCAGCTTCGCGCTGTTTATATTTGTGAAATGGCTTTAGATTCGTTTAAGGCTTCTTAATCATATGTTACTGTTACTGTTGGAACTCATTTCTAACTCACACAACTTCAATCCGTTTTCTTCAGTTTCAGTCGGCAAATTTTGCTCATCGAGTGCGACTCGCTGCTGCTGATGAAGGTGCAGCAGCAGATCGCTTTGATGCATCACTCGCTGCGCTATGAGCTAACGCCATCAAAGGTGCTGAATGCCACCAGACCGCCTGGCTTCACGCCGGGCCTGCAGCAGGACAGCTCCGAGTTCCTAGGCCATCTGCTCGACCTGTTGCACGAGCACGAGATCAACAGCTCCTCATCTGACGCTGGTCCGAAGCAAATCAGTTTGGATAACGACGAGTTGCTGCTTAGCGAGGATATCGTGACCAGTGGAGTGATACCTTACAACAGCAATGACCGTGAGCTCAGCAGCGGGTGCAGCAACAAGATAGCTCCCACTCCGCCCGCAACACCCACCAAAGGCACAAACGGCAGCTTGCAGCAGGGGCAGTCGGAGGGGATTCCCCCGAAGCTAGCTTCCACCATCGATAAGACTTTCGCCGGTAAGCTGTCCACCACCTACCGATGCCTGAGCTGTGGCTGGGAGAGTCGAAATGAGGACAGCTTCAGAGAGCTTCAGCTATCCTTCCCCGACGACAAGGACGATTGCGGAGCCACCAACTACTCGGTGCAGGACCTCATCGAGTATTTCTGTTCGCCGGAGAAACTGGACGGCGACAATCAGTACTTTTGTCCGCGCTGCAAGAAGCTGTGCGATGCGGAGCGACACATCGGGGTCACCCAGGCACCCAGGAACCTCATCCTTACGCTCAAGCAGTTCAAGTACGATCAAAAGTACCACTTCCGCACCAAGTTGATGCACAAGGTGTTCCACGACGAGAGTGTGAGTATCTGAAGGTTTTTTTTTAAATTCAAGGGGTTGAAGTGGATCCTGGGAGAGTTTTCTTGTATCGAAAAGCATGCTAAATCGAGACTTCCATTGCCCACAGGTCACTGTCAAGATGTGTGCGACCGACTCACTGCAGGAGATGTCCACGGTGCACTATGACCTATATGCCGGAGTCGTGCACGCCGGCTATAGCATGGACTCCGGCCACTACTTCACGTTCGCGGCGGATCAGTCGAAGAACTGGTACAAGTTCAACGACAACTTGGTGACCCACTCGCAGCCGGAGGAGATGCACAACTTGACCTCGCCTAACACGCCCTACATACTCTTCTACAAGATGTGTGCTCGCTCCAACGAATCAAATGGTGCGTCTTCGGCCAGCTGCAGTTCCAGCATCATCGGGGGAACGGGATCGGGCCATCAGATGGTCTCGGTGCCGCTGTCACCGCCACTGACGCTGGAGGAATTGCCGCGCCAGCTTCGCGACTATGTTAAGAAGGACAACCACATGTACAACGAAGAGTTGCGAATGCAGCGCTACAAGAGAGGCGCCACCGGTGGTCACAATAATGGATTCGTCAGTCGTCACAGCTACGACGGCGAAGGGGACGATGACGAAGACGACCAGGGACTACCGCCGTCCGGAGGATGCGGTGGCAACGGGCTGGGCATGAACATCAATCGCTTCGTCTACTGAGGAGACAGAAGGAGCGAGGGGAACGAGCAGACTGGAGGCCAACTCTAGATCACACACATATATTTGTCTACTTTATAAAAAAGAACGCGCATACTAATCTCTAAATGTTACATACATATATATATAGAGCCAGTGCATAACCGATCGAGATACATACCGAAACATACGGCTATATCGAGTATGTGTGGCAGCTGCGCTTTCCGCTCGCTCGTTCGCTGCGCTCTTCCCGTTGTTTTCCATACTCCATACTCCCTGGGATCCTTAAGTGCCCAAATCCAGTTCCCGTTTACTATCCCAAACTCATCCATCCACCATCCACCATCCACTCTCATACACACGCAAAACTATGAATGTATTGTTATGATTTTTTTGTTTTTGTTAACACAAACCTAGTTTTTAAAACGAGCATATATATGCGTACACACATATATATATATACTGATAACGATTAAAAATGCATCTGAATTTGCCAGAGAAGCCGAGCGATATACTCGAAGATCGAAGATCGAAGATCTCGAAGACCACTTACTTCCAAAGCGGACAAGCAGCAAAATCAGAGAACGAAGAAGGCACACACTAGATTAGAAGGCACACAACTCCGGCTCCGGCTCGGAGAAGGATATCAAACCGCGAGCGAGGAGCTGAGGAGCTGAGAAGCGTTAAGATCGTCCCCGACAATGACTTGTACAAAATAGTTGGCGAGCGCGCGGGCTAAACCCTGAACCCCACATAACTACGTATTATTAGTTTCCCTGTTGATTTTTAACAAAATTTGCTACTGTGCGACACGAATTTGTAATCGATATACAACACACATGAAAATGTATCTCTTTGGAATCTGGTGAGCAGAGAACGGCGATTAACTTGAATATTATTGCAATTAAATTGGAATAATTTCAAAGACCCTTTGTATATGGTGTATGTCTATTGATAACCAAAACCTATACTATATGCTATGCTATAAGTGTATCAATAAAGAGAAAAGAACAAGCCCATAATCCTACTTAGCTACTTACCTACTTACACCTGATGTATTACCCGGTCCTGTTAGTAAAGATTCAAGATAACCCATCTTTAAGTAATCTTAAGCATCTCGTTAAGTGTGCGAATAATTGGTAAAGTCTTCATATTAAGCGGTTAATTGTTTATAATAGGGAATGCGGTTAGGTGACGTAACAAGGTAAATAGTGGAATTAACATTTATACTTTACGATTGTGTTAGAAATATTTTGTTCGTTCAATTTGTTCGGGTTCAGCTCGTTTACTGCCTCTTTCCTAGAGAATACCCTAGAGGTACTGCTCCGCCTGCTCCTCGACCCAGGCGATGTGCGAGTTAACACTGGTGTACACGCCCGGGAATCCTTCCCTGCCGCAACCCACGCCCCAGGACACGACGCCCACGAGGACTCCATCGACGACCAGGGGACCGCCAGAATCTCCGTTGCAGGTATCCTTGCCGCCCTCGAAGAAGCCGGCGCACAGCATCTCTTCGGTGATGGTGTAGTCCTTGGTCAGGTACTGAGCTCCACAGGCGCTCCTCTCCACAACCTCCAGCTCGACGACACGCAGCAGGGCGGGCAGGGCCTCATCCTCCTCGGTCCGTTTGCCCCAGCCACTGGCCACCGCAAGGGCGCCCGCGGGCGGAGCTTCCAGAGCCAAGGCAATGGGCTGCACCAAGGCGGAGTACTCCAACGGCTCCCGAGTGATGATCAGACCAATGTCGTTCACATGCGTCTTCTTGTTGTAGCCGGAGTGGTATATCAGCTTGGTGACCTTCACGCCCTCCTCCTCCAGGTCGGCGATCGAGTTCTGGCCAGCCACGATCCGGATGTAGGAGGCAAAGCGTCCTTTGATGCAATGAGCGGCTGTGAGCACCACCTTTGGGGCGTAAATACTGCCGCCGCAGATGTGGAGCAGCATGTAGGTCTCCAGGCGAACCGAGACCTGGTACGGATAGTTCGCGATATCCGCCTGATCGCCACCCACAATGAGGGGGTTGATGAAAGCGGATTCCACAAGGATCACGGGGGCCAAAAGCCCCAGGAGCAGCAGTCCCAAGCGCAGCGACATTTCCACACACACGGTCCGGAAAAGTTATATGGAGTGGTTCTATTCGGACCCCTTATATAGGGCCATAGTCAGCGGCTTATCACTTATCACAAACAACGAAATTCGCGATCATCCCCTACGCCCGATAGGTTTTTGGATTTTTCCATAAAATTCTGCAAAGATATCGTAAAGTTTATGGGACCTCCGGTTTATATCCATTATAAACCGGCTGCCTGGCCGAGGCGGTGGTCTTCTAAAGACCCAAATGACCACAAAGCCTGAAGAAAGCCTAGTGGCCAAGGGGTTAAGGAGAACTAGAAGCCAGTGAGGATTATCAGTAAATTTATGATTGAGTCACCGTCGGGCCTAAACTCATTACTCATTGAACCTTCCCACTAACACTGACTAGGATGTCTGGCGGTGGGTGCAAAAGGCGGGAAGCCCATGTAGCGTCTCTCCAGATAAGCGCGTCGGCAAGGCGCAGCAGAGATTTATTTACTATATTAATCTCTGGAGGGGCTAGAGCACCCGCAACCACAGCCAGTACAAGAGCTCTAGTCTAATCGGGGCTGATAATGTTACCAATAATTGTCCGGCCTTTAACGATTATTCAACGAAAAGCGATATGATAGGAGACCAAATGGTTTTTTAATTGGAATTTATATAGAAGTTAGTTTCCTGGGCAAGTGAGGAGGAGTACATTCAAATATGACCCCTTGTTTGTCCAAGATACTAGCAATTTCACGGAAGCGTCTCCCAAAGATCTGGTCAACATTTATTATGACGTTAAAAGCCCGAGCATCGGCCACTCGGTAAATATAAATGATTGATGTAATCCAGCGATCGGAGGGGCCCGTCTCCCCTTGAACCTGCTCCCAGCAAAGTTCTTTACACTGCGCGCAAACAGGCGCAAATCCAAAGCCAATAGAATGCCTGAAAACGGATAATTGATTGCCACGCCACTTGCCGAGGCTCAGCAGCATCCCCAGCATCGTATCCACTTCCAGCTACTTAGCACTTCGAGTGCCGCCGACTAGTTAGCAATTACTATACTCGAAATGCTCTCGGGCCATCGGGCCTGCAGTACTTACCTGAGGGGAAACAGAGGCAGAGGCGGAGGAGGAGGAGGAGGCTCCGACTCTGGCCCGGCTCACGTACGCGCCGAGCATTTAGTGCGCCGGCGGCGGAGCGTCTTTTTCGGCGTGTGTAAGCCGAGCTTGATCGGCCCAAATTGTTTATAAATAGACGCTCAACCGGCGGAGTCCCGCATTTGCAGCTCAACTGTCGGCGTATGTGACTCTGGATAAGTAGCCCTCAAAACGGAAATATATATAAGTCTATATAATTATACATAACTCCACCGTCTAAGTGCGGCAAGGACTTCGAAGTGAGACAAGATCATTTGTGAGCCAAAATGTTTGTGGAGAAAGTGGTGAGTGAGACAAGATAAAGCAGATCCAAATCGGAACAAAAACTAAAAAAAAAAAAAAAAAATAGAAAATGGCAAGGAACTATTAAACAGTCAACCTGCAAAGGGGATACTTCATAAAAACATTGAAAAAATAACACAAAGTGGCCTTTTAAGGCAGTACCAAGTAAACATAATAGCTTATAAAGTATAAACTGTGATCCACTGGAACTTCCGATTACCATAAATTTAAATTCAGCTTAACGTTTAAGCTGAATTATCTCACCTCTGTTACCTTTTTAGCCGTAATAACGGATGGGCATTAGGTCCCAGCCAACAACAAGTCTCTCGTTTGGTAGAAGACCATTATGATAATTTATGAAATTAGTGGGAAATAATCATGATGTATATTGATTAGTGGCTAGGTGCCAATTGGTGAGCAAATATTCGCGGGTTCTGCACACCTCGCAGCCTGGATACGCCGCCGTGCCCAAAAAGAAATAGAAGATGTCGTCGTCGTGGAGCGGAAGCCTTCTGGACGCTTCACAGGTTTTCGGTTTCTGCTCAAATACTGCCCAGATCAAACACACATTTTCGGGGGTTGTTGGACCTCAGCCTTGGCACGAGGGCCTCAGCCCGATTCCCTTGAAAGTTCCTAATTGCTATGAACAATTTTTCGGGGGGCAGCAGGCGTGGGCGTGCCAGGTCAGATCAGGAAACTTTTGTCTCGTTCAACGGGCCTCGAACTCAGTCACTCAAGTCCCCCCGAGCTTTGGAAAAAGGCTCGAGTTCCATTTGAATCCATGCCTCGATTCGATCTCCGGCAGATGGGCCTGGGCCCGGGCGGCAACACCGCCAGCCTGTGGAAGCGTGTCACCTTCTTGGTGGCCATCCCGGCCATCGTTTTGTGCGCGGTCAACGCCTTCTCCGGACACGAGCATCAGGAGCGGGAGCCCTTCACCAAGTACGAGTACCTGCGGCGGCGGACCAAGCGATTCCCGTGGGGCGATGGCGACCGCAGCCTGTTCCACAACTCCGATGTGAACGCCCTGTCCGAGGGCTACGAGGACGAAACTCCCCCGCCGGAGAATTAGGGGTCTCGATCCTCCTCCTCTCGATCCAAGAATCCTTTCTAAGCTTGACAACGTTTCGACTACTCTTTGAGTTTCTGGGACACTTGACCACAATAGTGTGCTCCTTGAGTCCATTTTAGCACACTTGACCACTCACTGGTGGGACCATGGAGTCCTGGACTGGTGACCGAGTTACTCCATTTTAAATCTGTGAATCTGATCTGTGGATAAGCATTATTATGACCATTTGCAAGTAATAAATTAACCATTGAGATCTGAGATCTGAGTTTGTCCACGGCTTCACTTGACCATGAAACCTGACGGATGTTGGCTAATTGTCGTCGCGGCTCTTACTTCCATCCAGAACCGAGCTCTGGCCTGACATCGCATGGGAACTGACTAGTGAACTGAACAATACCTGTCCCCGGTGATCATCATTTGTCATCTTTTATAAGGCGGCGTAACCTGTTGCACCACTGACACAAATAGCAGGCCAGAAACCCGACCGAGGCGAGCCAAAGGCGCACGTACGCGAGGGTGGGGGCAAACCCAATGCCTTAATCGATCTCCGAGCCCCCGCTCACACGTACTTGTATCTTGTATCTGCTCCGATGCTGAGATACCATCGCTCCGCATCGCCCATACGCCGTGTTGGCCCAAGCAATTCACACCGCAGTTAGATACATAACTTATACTTTCGTTGCGATTACGATTACCACGATGGCGGCGTGTGTTTGCCGAAAAACTTGCGACACGCCGCGGCAAGGGCAAGCACTCCAAGCATCCCAAGTACGAATATCTGAGAGCCCCGCTCCCCGAGATCTCAGTTAATTAGACTCCCAATACGCGCCGACTAGAGGGCTGATGGAGTGCGCCGCCTCTCGATAACTAAGCCAATATTGGCACACGCATGCAATTATCCACCTGACTGACCCGACCCTGATTTATGTATCTCCTTATCTCCCTCACAGTTTGAACGAGCCACCAAGCTGGAGATGTTCTCGGTCCTGCTCCTTATGGTCATAAGCTTGAGTATCTACACATTCTATGCCTCGCTGCTCTCGTACCTGAAGTCTGTTCTCCTCATGCTGCGGCTGACGGGACCGCCCTTGATGCCCGTTCTGGGCAACTGCCACATGATCACGGACAAAGGGGGTGAGACTAGATACTATATGTACTTAAAGGGAGGGTAGATGTTCTGGAACTTGAAGGAAAGGGAGTTTCAAATCATAGAGAACCTATATTCCTAACTAACAACGTATCTTCTAGTGATGCGGAAATGGGCCGGCAATGCCTACAAACTGTACGGGTCTCTGGTACGCATCTGGGTAATCCTCTTCCCCTTCTTCGCGGTGCTGCAGCCGGAGGATCTGCAGGTGATCCTGTCCTCCAAGAAGCACACGAACAAGGCCTTCTTCTACCAGCTGATGCACAACTTCCTGGGCGATGGCCTGATCACGAGCAGTGGCTCCAAGTGGAACAATCACCGGCGGCTCATCCAGCCTGCCTTCCATCTGAGCCTGCTGGAGAAGTTCATAGACACCTTTGTGGATGCCTCGCAGTCGCTATACGAGAACCTGGGCGCCTCCGCCATGGGATCGGAGATCAACATAACCAAATACGTGAACAACTGCGTAGTGGACATACTGAACGGTGAGTCTCGGAGGGGGATTAGTTACTCCAGGTCATCAACTAACCTCAAACCGACTTACAGAGGCAGTCTTGGGCGTGCCCATCAAGAAGCGGGGCCAGGATATGATCAACATGGAGGACTCGCCCTTCCGCCAGGGCAAGCTGATGATGCCCTCGCGCTTCAGACATCCCTGGCTCCTGCTGGACGCGATCTATCACTGGACCAAGATGGCCAACGATGAGCTGAACCAGAAGAAGCGTCTCAACGAGTTCACCCGTCAAATGATCCAGCGGCGTCGCCAGATCCAAAACAATAACAACGGGCATGGTGAGCGAAGGTGCCTGCTGGACTTCATGATCGAGATCTCCGAGAGTAACCCCGAATTCACCGAGGAGGACATCGTGAACGAGGCCTGCACCTTCATGCTGGCTGGCCAGGATTCTGTGGGCGCCGCTGTAGCCTTCACCCTCTTCCTGCTGACCCAGAATGCTGACTGCCAGGAGCGCTGTTGCCAGGAGTTGGAGACCATCTTTGAGGGCAGCAATAGAGCTCCCACGATGACGGACCTACGGGAGATGCGCTACATGGAGATGTGCATCAAGGAGGCACTGCGTCTGTATCCCAGTGTGCCACTGATTGCCCGCAAGCTGGGCGAGGAGGTGCGCCTGAAGGATTACACACTACCCGCCGGGAGCAACGTCTTGATCTGCCCCTATGCCACCCACCGGCTGGAGGACATCTATCCCGACCCGGAGAAGTTCCTGCCAGAGCGCTTTTCGCCGGAAAACTCCGAGCACCGCCATCCGTACGCCTTCCTACCGTTCAGCGCCGGGCCGAGGTACTGCATCGGCAATCGGTTCGCCATCTTGGAGATCAAGACCATTGTGTCGCGGCTGTTGCGCAGCTTCCATCTGCTGCCCGTGCCCGGTAAAACCACCTTTGAGGCCACCTTCCGGATCACCCTGCGAGCCTCCGGCGGCCTGTGGGTGCGCCTCAAGCCTCGCGCCCAGCCGCTCGTCGAGCACTGACCAAGCAGAGACGACTCCTCGCAGATTCGTTATCATTAACTTTAATTAGTACGGTAAATATGTATATAAATCGATAAAATAATTTAAACACTTAGCTTCCTCCTAGCCTAAGTACAGTGCCTCCGACTGGAGGGAGACGGGCGTAGTATCCTACTGTGAGTGGGTGCGGGTGCTGGATTCTGGGTGGCTCTGGGTGCGCTCTGATCCGCAGTCGCAGTCGCTTCGCATTCGCTTCATATTCGAGTGTCGTAGAGTTGAGTTTCTCCTGGGGTTTTTGTTTTTGCTTAAACATGCTATATCTGCTATATATCTGTAATAAAGTTATGCTCGTCGGCCCTTAACCGACTTCATCTAGGACGTGATATGCTGCGTTTCGTTGTTGGTGTTGTTGCTGTTGTTGTTGTTGCTGTTGTTGTTGTTGCTGTTGTTGTTGTTGCTGTTGTTGTTGTTGTTGTTGAATCTGTTGATGAGACGTCGCGCACGTGACTCGCGATTCGTCTCCGTCGTGTTCATGTTCCCGTTTCCGCTGCCGGCTCCGTTGCCTCCATTGCTGAACTGCCTCTGAGCGCTGGCCACCGTGTGCTGTTGGGCAAGACGCTCGGCCGCCTCACGGACGCGTTGGCTCATCAGCCGCGTCGGCGTGGCGGACCGCTGTGGCAGCGGTGAGCTGGGCATGGATCGCACCTGAGCTGGTTTGGCTTTAGCAGGGGATCCACTGCCGACGGTTCCTCGTTTGGATTTTCCCGACTCCTCTGCTGTTAAATGAAAAGCAAACAGGAAGAGTTAGTGGTGGGTGATGGATTTCTCTAACGCAAGTCCTAAACAGACCCTAAAGTATATGAGATAATTTACACTATACTTGGAATAAGGATAATAAAAATAAAAACAAATGTAGGATTCAATAACTTAAAGAATTGTAGAGTCTTCCGAGAGCACAAACAGATGGTCTGATGAGGCCAATGAATAAATAAATGAATTAATACTTTCAAACATTTAAATTAAGATTATAAAAATCTTCGGCAATACTTTAGAGGTCCGTTTTGGGGGTTTTAAGCTCAAAGTTACTTCTACTGATGCGTCCCACGCTCGCCACCTTGGCTATCTCGAAGGACTCAAAGGCAAGCGGAGGTTTGTTAGCAGCAGCGGCGGATGCAGGACAAGCAGGAGCAGTCGGAACCTGGAACCTATCCTTCAGCTGCGACACCTTCAGCTTGGACTCACACAGAGGCTTGACTTGGGGCTTGGTCTTGGACGGTTTCTCCCGAGCAGCGTTGTCCTCCAGTGACTTCTTGCGCATCTTGATGGTGTTGGTAAAGTCTGATCGCATGATGGCCTCGCCCTTACTGTTCGTGGGCAGCTCGAGTGTAATAGGGACTGTATTCTCTGAACTCTGCTGCACAGTGAGAGCGGAGGTACTAGCCTTGGCTATAGCCTCCAGCTTGGACTTGGCCAGCGAGAGGAGCAGGGTCTCCTGGGCACCGCTGCAGTTGGAGCATTCGCTGTAGCCCGAGTCACTCCGTTCGCTGCACTGCGACTTATCTCGCAGCTTCAGAACGCTGCGCTTCTCCACCGACGGCATCTCCACGCTAAAGTCATCCTCCTCCTCGTGGAGGGAAGTCATCTGGGAGCTCATGCCACTGCACAGGGCACTGGCGTTCAGCATACTCAATCCGGATATAGAGGGCCGTGGACTGCTCAAAGCTCCCATAGCTGTGGCCGAGTTTCTTCGCGACACCGACAAGTTGGCCATGCGTCCAAGAGCTCGGATAGCATTGCCAGTTTTCTGGATTAGCAGCAGCAGCAGCAAGCGAGAGCAGGCGGGGTTTCGAAGGAAGCAGGAGCAGCAATGGGTTAGGATCTCAAGAAGCAGAGGGCTAAGAGCATTTACTAACCTGCCACTTTCGCCGGATGATGAACTTCTTGAGCTTGTCCGTGCAGATCTTGTTGTTGCTGAGATTGTCATCGTGTCGCTGGCATAGCCACTTGGACTCCAGACACTGCTGGGCGGTCAGGCGCTCCTCCTTGCGGTGGACCAGTAGTTGCGAGATAAAGTCTTTGGCCTCCTGCGAACTAGGGATGAAAAGGTGTAAGATCCATTACGAAAGCTAGATATATATCCCACTTACACGCAGTCAAAGGCCTCGTCGTCGAAGTCGTAATCCGCTCGTGTGATATTCGAGAAGGTTTCCACATCAGTGTCACCCATGAAAGGTGAGAGTCCAGAGAGCCTGCAAGGGATCCAATTGGATGTATAATTCCCAGAGCCAATACTAAAGATGCTTCACTTACAGCACATAGCAAATGACGCCCACGCTCCACATGTCCGACTTGAAGCCAATGGGCTCATAGCTGATGATCTCCGGCGGTATGAACTCGGGCGTTCCGAAGAGTACGCGGACGGGGGCCTTCGTGTCCAGTCGCTGGGCCAGGCCAAAGTCTATGATCTTGATCTGGTGGCTGGTGCGCGTGTGGCACATAATGTTCTCCGGCTTCAAGTCCAAGTGCACCACGCTCTGGCCGTGCATGTAGGCCACGCCATCGCACACCTGTCGCAGGAACAGGATGCAGTCCAGCTCGGTCAGGGTGAAGTCATCAGCCACCACACGCTCGAACAGTTCGCCGCCTGTAATGCTGAAGATCAAGCATAAATTAACAAGGTTTATAAGGGAGAATCCGCTAAACTTACTACTCCATCACCATGACTATCTCCCTGGGACTTTCAAAGGAAGCGGCCAGCTGCAGGAGCTTGGGATGCTGCAGAGAGCGCATGATGGAGATCTCTTCGAGCACCTTCTGTCGATCTTGTGACTTGATGCACTTGATCACCTTGGCGGCCAGCAGTTGGTCCGGCTGCTCGCGCTCCTGCACCTTGTAGACGACTCCGAAGCGTCCTTTGCCCAGCTCCTCGATGATTTCGAAGCGCGCCTTGAAGTCTCCGCCGGCTTGGACGCTCACCGCTTGGCCGAAATGATCCGCTGGACTCCTCTGCAGCCTGCTGGTGATCTGGACCAGTTCACTTGGCTGGCCGGGGGCACTGCGACCGTGGATATTCTCGGCGCGCACCCTGAATCGGTACTGCTTCTGTGGCTGCAGATTCTTGACGGTGTAGGCCAACGTGTCCACCACTCGGGTCACCTGCTGCCAGTTATCCGTATCACAGTCCTCGCCCTCGCAGGTCTGCATCTCAATGCTGTGGGTTTTATTACAAAATTGATTATATCCTTCAGTTACAGGGGAGATATCCGCTTCGGTTACTTACATAAAGCCTGTGATCATGCAGCCGCCATCGTAGGGTGGTCCACACCAGGCCACCGCCACGCGATCTGGGCCCAGGGAGACACTGGGCTGACCACTGGGCGGCTCTGGTGGTCCTTCCACTGCCACCGAGGCGGCTGCAGCCTCCACGCCATAATCGTTCATCACCTCCACCGTATATTTGCCACTGTCATCCGCTGAGATGTCCGTGATGTAGAGCGTCGACTGCTGGTCCGTCGTTCGGATCGTCACATTGGAACTCTCCACAATGGGATGACACTGTGGCATAGAGAAGGAGAAATTTGTGTGTGAATTACTTTGAAATCAATAAGAACAATGCTAAACACCATGATCTCAGTTCTATAGCGACTCCTGTAGCTACCTAGAGTTAGCTTAACACTACAATTGTTCATATATCTAAAACCAAGGGAATATTAAGCAAGAAGTCAAATGTATCTTCAAAATACCATGTTTACATTGAGCTTTTGGTGTGACTTTTAGATAAAGATTGACGCGTCTTCAAGATAAAAGCAGCATTGACGCAAGACGAATTGCCAAAGTTCGTGGCTAATTATTTTCCAAGTGTTCGACTGGGATCGATGAGAGTTGCTGCTGGGCAGGGCTGAGCTCTGGCCCCGCAACCTTCGTTGGCGCAGCTCGTCTCGTATTTGCGGTTTGCAACCATTACGTAGAGACCAGACCAGACCGGGCTACCCAGGCAAACGCAATCAAGCAGCCCATCAACCCAGCGCTCGTTCGTCAACACCGCAAACTGATCGTGACACAGTCAGAGAGTCACAGAGTCGCAGAAATGCCCAAAGCGAGAGGCAGCGGCTATCGAGATAGGGCGCCGCCTAGTGGGCTTATGGCAGATAAAGAATATGGATCCGATGTGGCCATATAATCCCCCTGGCACGGCTGCTCTGCCCAAATTAGGTCAAGATTGCACAACACCTCGTTCTGACTCGAAAACCGGACCAATTACCATAAGCCTACTGCCTAGTGCCTGACGCCGCTTTCGAGGATTAGTTATAGCCAAGACTTACCGCCTTATACCAGATGACTGTGGTGCCCGGGAATGGCTCGTAGCGCACGCTCAGCCGGACATGTCCGCCGATGAGGGCGGTGCAATCCTCGGGGCGCGTCAAAATACAGCTGCTGCGGGCCGCCAGCGAGGAGGAGCCACTGCTGTTGCCCCTGACGGCGGGCAGGACCAGAAGACTGGTATAAGTGCGGGTGGCGGGTATGCGCCGTGCGTCCGCCAGGGGATGCTTCACCTGCAGACAGATCTCGCCGCTCCTGGATGGGGTAACGTCTCGCATGCGCAGCAGCCGAATGCCGTTCTCTGGATACGACTCCAACTGAATGGAAGAGAGGAAGGAAATGCGTTATAATCACTAAGATATTAGGGCAACAAGTGCTCTGTGCTACGCTTCTTGTTAGTTATTAGATGATTATATTCATTTTTGGGGATATCTTAACAAATGTAGGTGTTCTTTATAATCACTCTCTCTGACACGATTCCCTCTGGTAATAAAAAGTTAATGCCGTAGATTGTTATCTCCTTAAAAGTGAGTTTAGTTGTGAGAATTGAATTTAAGGTGTGGAGGGTAAATCCGAAAACACTCCTGTATATCGGTGTATATATTTCCCTGATTATTGGTTCAATATGAACAGCTCCCGGCTGATTTCGAAATATATTTCCTTTGCTATTTTTACCACTTAATCACGGGTTTAGCACGCTTGCCCCGCCGTCCACATGGGTAAACAATTGTATACTGTGTGTACAAGTGTCTGGGCAGCAGGGAGCACGGAGGGAGTGACCGATCGATTCGGAGCAGGGCGAAGCGGCGCGAACTGAGGTTAGTCTAGAACTGAACGGCCCTCTCAATGGCACGCACCAATTAAGCGGGAACGGGACTACGGTGCACGAGAACATGGAATGCCACGAGCAGAGCGAGGCGAACGATCGTGACAATGACACTTTCACGCTCGCTCTCATTTTCACTGGAGCACACAGACAGGCGGCGGAGCAAGTGCTGCGACTGGGCCCTCCTTATCGAATCGGAATAGTTACAGGGCTTTGGCGTTGGCTGAATGCCAGCAGCGACATTGATACTCGGATGCAATCCATTTGCTTCGCCTACCTGTGACATCTTCGCGTCACGCCCTTTGGTTTCGCCTTGGCTCTAGCCTTTGATTTTCCCAAGCCCGCTCTCTGGCGGCAATTTCAGGGGGGCCAGGTCGGGAACGGGTTCCGGGAAGGGGACTCGGACTGGGACTAAGACTTCGACTGAGATGTGCGCCGCTTGAGCGCCGACAAGCGAGTGTTTCTCCTCGCGAGTTGAGCAACTTGAGCGCCCAGCAGCAGCAGCAGCAACATCGTTGGCATGCAGCTCGCATGCCGCCGTATTTCAATCTTTTGGGTCTCATATATATGTATCTTATGCAAATGAGCATATACACACAATTATTATTATTGTTTTCTCCGTCCGAAGTGCGAACAAGCTGCCTGCGGCAAGGCAAGAGCCCAAAATGAAGAGCTCTGTTTCTGTTTCCTGTGTGATTGGGGCCAAAAGCAAGCCCCCGAATGACTCTGCCTGGGGTTTATTACGCCAAATATACACGCATACTCACCGTCATGTTAAGTGAGTCATCCTCCTCGGCTATTAGTTGGCCGTTGAGGTACCATTCGGCTTCCGCTTCGCAGGGGAACACGCGGGCATAGAACAGGGCTTCTTCGCCCGATCCACACACCACTGGCAGGGGCGTCTTCAGCAGCTGCACGCGCTCTTCGTCCGCCTCCGTCAGATCTCGCTCCAAGACGCACAGCTCTCCGCTGCTGCTGCAATCGGGGCTGGAGTCGAAGTCGGAGTCGGAGTCGTTGGTAAACACCTGACAGCTGTATGTGCCCGAGTCAATGTCGAAGGCATCGTTGATGCGCAGGCACAAACGTCCATTGCCATGATCAATGTAACTGGAATAAAGGCAATTAAAAAGTGATAAATAGTTGGCATTGGGTGTGAGGAGGCTAATCGATCGACAATGTAAACTTATATAGCTTGGCACACTTCACTGTTTCTTATTAAAGCAAAAAATACACTACGATGTATGCACTGGATGGAATTCTATTCCTATTCTAGATATTAGATAGCTTCTCCAATCTCTCACCAGCTGATACTCACTTGAACTCATCGCTATCCGGCAGTACTTCGCCATTGCGCAGCCAAACGTAGCTGTAGGGCTCGTCGCAGTCGATGCCGCAGCACAGATCAATCACCTCGCCCTCCACCGACTTGGTTATCTCGGGCATGGGGTCCGTGATGACGGCGCCACGTCTCCTCGGAATCTCCTCTGCATTGGAATCTTCGTGGAAGGTGACTGTGGTGGAGCTGATCAGGGGATCGTGATTGCCGCCGCTTATGATGCAGGTGTACACTCCCTCGTCGTCTCGCGTCACATTGTCCACAATAAGCATGGCCATTGAGTCCTCCTCCTGTAGAAGGATGTGCACTCGCTCCGAGGCCTCTAGCTCTACGTTGTTGTGGTAGAATCTCACCGATGGCACCGAGGAGCCCCGATAGCCGCTTGCCAGGGCCATGCGTCCGCCAATTGCTGAGGGAAATCGATGAGCGATCAGGCTTTAGTTATAGTTAGTAGTCATGGGAGTACAAACCCACCTGTGGATGGACCCATGATGCGCCTATACAGGTAGGCATTGCGGCGGGAGGAGGAGGCGCGAACACTGCGCACCGACGGCGACTTGGAGTAGCGGGAGCTGCGTATCACATCCAGGCGGGCGGTGGCCTCGATCCGTCCGAAGTCGTTCTCGAGCGTGACGCGGTACAGGCCAGCATCGTCGAAGGACACTTCGTCTATCTCTATGATTCGGAGGTCATCGATTTCCTTAACGGCGATTCTCGGCGTGGGCGTGACAATCAGACCATCCTTGTCCCAGGTGGCCCAGGGCGTGGGATGGCCGGCGATGGCACACTGGAAGCGCACACTGTCGCCCTCCTCGACAACGCGATTGTAGGGAATGGCCAGGAACTTAGGCGCCGTGATGGTATTGCGGGCGTCACTTCGCCTCCGCTCCGCCACGGCCGACAGATCGATGCTGCTGGTGGTGCGATAGGACAGACGCCGCGGCGAGAAGCTCCTCGCCGGAGTGGATCGTGGAGTGGAACGAGGCGTGGAGTGGGCGGAAAGCAGACCACTGGGCCGTGTCAACTGGCGGCTCAGCATGTTCTCCTTCTCCTCGGGCACATCCACGATAATGCAGGCGGAGGAGAGACTGCGGCCCACCGAGTTCTTGGCCACGCACGTGTACTCGCCCTCATCCTCGGGATACACGCGCGGTATGCTCAGCGTGGCCTTGGTGCCATCAAAGGACATCACGTAGTCCCGGTCGCCGGGAACCACGTGGCCGTCCTTCTCCCAAATGATGAAGGGTTCCGGATCGGCCTCGACGTGGCACTCCAGCGATATCGCATCCCCATCGCAACAGCGCAGGTTTCGCAAGTTGCGGACGAAGCGGGGAAGGGTCTCGATGTTGCTGTGGAACAAATATTGATTTAATTAGTGTTCCCTGCCGTTTCGCATGATCTGAACTCACCCATGTCGTGTGTGCACTTTGTCCATGCGGCTATCTTTAAGAATATCTGGCGAACAAACAGAATGTAATGATAAGTTAAGCAATAAATACATTTTGCTAACTAATTTATAGATTTTAAATTGGCGCCAATTATGAACTGCTTTAGCATATTTATTAAGCAAGCAGTGCAAAATGTTAGCCCTGGTATTGTGTGATCAGACCATTTTTCCTAAGGGAAGATACAAGCCAAACGGTCAAACTGCTTCCATTTTTTTTGGTCAATTGCCAATTTTTTCACTTTTTGATCTCGAAATCGACTTTTAAATAGAGCTGCAAAAACATCTTGGGTATTCTCAGAATACCCAGCTAGAATATTTCAAAATAGGTAATTTTCTTTTATTCAGTATCGATGTATCGTCTTTATAGTATCGATAGTGACATCGATGTTTTTCCAGCTCTATTTCGCAGCTGTATATTGAAGAATGGTTTCTTATTTTTATATAATTTCGGCTACAAAAATAGACATTTAACAATGAGGGGCATGATTATAGTGCCCATGGACCTGGAGCCCGGGTTCCGCAAGGCCGACATGCACACTATACCCGTGATAAACAGCGGAATGGTGTTTAACTTTTGCTCAGCTGCCGCCGAAAAGTCCAAACAAATGTGAGGTTTGTGCTTTGTTTATCAATTAAAATAATTAAGATGGTTGTTCTCCCAATACAGATCCACGGATAAGGGTGATCTCCTAACGGACTACGTTCAGATGCAGCGACGGGGCGATGTCTGCGAACTCAAGGGAATGGTGTTTCCCGCCTCTGACTTCGCCAACACGGACACACACGCCAATGTGGGACTGAAGGTCATGGAAAGCTCTCGGATTATCACAGACGGCCAGTGCAGCCTGTGTCCCGGCGTTGGTGAGGAGTACTCTTTTCCAGGAAGGCTTCTCTTACTAAATATCTAATCCACATAGGAGCTTGTGCCCATATCGTGGCCTTCACTTTCTGGCTGCTCAGCAAGAGCACTGAGCGAAATCCGTCGGCTGTGGTCGAGTTCTGGGGCCACGAACTGGAGACTCTGGTGCAACCGGAGCCTGTAACAGCCACACGGATTTGTGATATGATGCCCAAAGACGAGGTGCGATTGGAAAGCGAGCAGAGCCTGCAGGAGATAAGCGCCAGCGAGGGACAGGCCTTTCTAGACGCTGTTTTGGAAGAACTGTCAGCCTGTGGGCGGGACTCGGCTCTGTATCGCCAATGTGTGGATATTAGCGACGAATTCGAGCCCTTGTTTATCCACCATGTGCTGCTCAGATCGGCAGAGCACAACATTGTGGATGTGCCAAGCTTTGTGCACTACATGGAGCTTCAGGCGCAGACGGGGATCTTCGAAAGCCTCAACGAGGTGACAAGAAATCAGTACAAGTCAAAGCTGTGGATCGAGGCGCAGTACATGCGCATTCGCTGCTCCATGATGCACATGATTGTGAACCGCAAGTCGACTGAGGAAGACGAACAGATCTTCAACATGATGTTCTGCAAGGGACGCGACAGGAACACCGATGATCGGGTGCAACAGAAGCAGCACAAGCGATTCATCTTGAAGCAGACGGAAAAGCTGGAGAACAAGCAGTACCTAGAGTGCGGACTGCTCCTCGACGAGAGCTATCCCTTCCTATGCGCCGCCCCAGACGGCATCACGGACGATCACATCGTCGAAATCAAATCGCCAAAGACTGAGGAGGACTTTGAGAAGTACCTGGAGGCACGTGAATCCATAGCACCTAAATATATGGCCCAAATCCAGATTCAGATGTTTATGGCCAATGTCAAGAAGGCCCTCTACTGTGTGCTGAGCCCGACGTTCGAAACCAACGGAGCCTTGCACTACGTTTGGGTACAGTCGGACCCCGAGTTCGTGTCCAGTTTGCTGACCATGGCCGAGGATTTCTGGCGGGATGCTGTCTACCCGCGCCTAACGAATATCTACCCCCAACTGGGGTGATGCACTGACTAGTCAATAAATATTTAGACTCTACTTACCTTTGGCGAAGATTTGTAACGATATTACAGCCTTGGCCTCGCCATGGCAGTTGCTGGCTATTACGGAGTAGGTACCGGTGAAGTCCAACTTGGCGCTGGGTATCTCCAATCTATACTCGGGTCCGTCTCCGATGCGGCGGAAGTGGGGCGCGTCCTTGTAATACTCCGGCTGCGGATGAGACAAGATGATGATTATGATAATGATGTTTTGAGTGAGCTAAAGACTCTCAAGGTCACGTCGAGTGGCGTCTATAAGGATCTGTGCTGCTGACGGCTGGCATGAATCACGATTGTGTGGCTGATGCTGAGTCTGCTGTCCGCTGCTGCCGCTGCGTTGTTATTATTGTGTTGAGCTTATAACCATATAAGCACAAAATTCAATTTCGAGACTGTCGAATAGGAAAACTGGTAACTACGTTGCCCACCCTGACCTCCTCCTCTGCTACCACCTCCTGCCGGCCTGCTCTCGCTTCCTTGGTACGTTGCACGACCGTCGTCAGTTAATATTTTTTTCCTTTTTAGCTCGCGTAATTGTTTTTTGCGAGCACAACAAGCCTGTTATTTGATATGGGTTGAACTTGAATTAGCGTTTGACAGCGAATCGGATTTGTAAGATCTGTCTAGCTGCCTGAGTGTGCCTGTGCCTGTGCCTGTGTCTGTGGTCTTGTATAACGTGTAAGCACCGCTGCAGTATGACGCACTTGTCCGTAATCCGAGCCCCTGCGAGCTATTCTTCACTTGCTTTTGTACCAACTTTGTTGTTGGATCGAGTTCTGTTATTGTTTAATTCTGCGAGGGATGGATGGACACTTTGTTCGCGCTCGCGGATCAATTAAACAATTTTATCCGCGCGAGCAACTGTGGCAACTCGAAAATAAATAGATCACTAAAGTGTTTGGCCCACTGGAAGTTCACTTTTTATAGAAAAACTGAAGCGGAAACTATTGATTTAGACTTCCTGATGCCAGAGCATAGGGCCCACGTTGCTCGGCTCACCTGAACTTGAGCCCCTGATAAAGCAACGAGACTGGAAGCGAGAACAGGCGCGATAGTACGATAATACGACCCACATTTGTTGGCGCCGCGAATGCAACTGGCCGCCCCACCGACACGCGACAGAGAGCTGCGCCTGCGCTTGCAGCTAGCTGCCTCTCGCCTGACGTCACGCATACTCACATTCAGAAAATCGCGGAGCCAAACGACTTCGGGCTTGGGATCGCCAACCACCTCGCAGAATATGATGACGTTGTCACCCTCGTAGGCTTCACTGGAACGTGGCTTGACCACAAACAGGGGCTCCTTGGAGTACCTAGGAATAAAGAGGGAAATATTAACTAGGAGATACCATATTTCTGCTTCGGTTTTCACTTTTACATACTACACTTTCGGTTAATTGATGGAATATATACATATATACTTAAATCAGATTTCGTAAAAGTGGAACCCAAAATATTGCAATATAAAAAACCCATTACTCACGGCAGGTCATCAGTCTTGATAAGAGGTATATCTAGGGATCGTTGCGGCGTTACTATCTTGTTCACTTCCTCCTCGATAGCCACCCGACAGATGGTCTCCACCTTGCCAACCACGTTGGAAGCCACGCACACATAGATGCCCGCATCCCGTAACGTGGCCTCGGCAATGATTAGTTCCACGAAGCCATTTGAATCCAAGGTGGCTGTCAGGCGACGACTCGGACGTAGGCGCATTCCATTGCGGTGCCAGGTGACGCCCACAGAGGGGTAGGCCTCCACTTTGGTGGAGAGACGAATTTCAGAGCCCTCGCGGAATATGTAGAAGGGATCCAGGGGCACATAAAAGTCCGGTGAGATGTAGGCCCGGATGCCCTTGTCCACTACCAGGTTGCAGTGACAGGACACTGAGCCCAGCTCATTCTTGGCCAGGCAGGTATAGGTGCCGCTGTCGTCCAGCGTTGTGGCCGCTATCTCCAGTGTGAAGAACTGTCCATCGGAGCTGATGAGATGCTTCCTATCTGTCTGAATGAGCTGCTCGTCCTTGTACCACAAGATTTCAGGCACAGGATAGCCCACGATCTGGCAGGTGAGACGCACTGGGTAGGTGAATTGGACACGTCGATCGCGCAGACGCATGGTAAAGATGGGCAGAGAGTCGCCCACATCAGCCACGTTGCGTCCATGGGCGATCTCCTTCAAACGCGAATCCGCCTCGTAGATCCTCGAATCAGCGACCACTTGGAGGCGGGCAAAGGTGGAGACCCTGCCCTTGGAGTTGGTCGCCTCGCACGTATAACGACCCGAGTCCAGCTCGCTCACGGTGGCGATAGTAAGCGCGCAGGTGGAACCAATCTGACGGATCTTGACACGCTCCGAGCTGCTGCTCAGCTGAATGCCATCCTTGAACCAGGTGACCTGCGGCCGAGGTGCTCCACGCATATTACACTGCAGGGTGAAGGATGAGCCCAGCAGAGCCTTCGCTTGACCTGGCAAGATCTTCACGAACTCAGGCAGGCACTCGACGCCGCCCACTTGCAGGGCGGAGCTGGTCTGGACGGTCGGGCCCCACCCATAGCGGTTCTTGGGCGTCACTCGGAAGTGGTACTCCACGTTGGGCTTCAGGTTGAAGGCGTCGAACGAGTTGATGGGCGTGAGGCCCAGCTCCCGCCAGTAGGCGCCGCCCTCGTGGCCCACAACCCAGGCCTCCACCTTGTAGGCGATCACCGGAGCCGAGTTGGCACTAACCGGCTTGCCCCACGACAGCGAGATGTGCGTGGGTCCGGAATCAACGACCAGGGGCTCCGTAGAAATGCAACCCGGTGGATCTGGCGAAAGAGAAGATGCGTGAATGAATGAAAGATTCTGGGGTAGATGGGAGATAGTAGGATGGCTTCAATTAAAACTCTTCACGCCCCGGAGAAATATATTTTTTATTTTCTTGTTTCCACTACGTAAATGTATAAGCTGGATTGCTGTGCTTTATATAATACATTATTTATATATGTAGGTACGATAATAAAAGTAATTAAGTCAATCGTTCAGAAATACTAACAAAAGATAAATACACGAATTTATAGTGTCTGTGTGCTGCTGGGTTTCTACGATCTCACAGGAAATTTCTTTTGTCGTTTGTGGTCTGTTGTGGCGGTTGAACCGATCTGCAAGAGATGTGCCGTCAGCATCAACTGGAACTGGGACGAACACACAGACAGACGCACAAGTAAGAGGGACAGACGACAGACGGACAACGGGAGGGGACTAAACATGATATAGGGCACTGGGGAATACCCGAAACTCACCTCTGAAGTACGAAGTGTCGCTGTAACTGTCCAGGGGAAGGCCCCAGCGTGGTTGCGATGGCGTGGCGGAGTGAGCGCGCGGGTTTACCTATAAGTTTTGTAGTCAGAACGATATATTATATTGCTTTGATTGAACACATAGAGATTCAGGAAAGTGTAGTTTGGAGGGCTAAGCATATGCTATAGTTGTATATATATATAGTTTGGTGCTGGTTGAGGGAGGCGGCGTTCGAAATTTGCAAATAAGATTTGTATTAATAAAGCTTTATTCTTTCTTTTTGGGTATCTTAATCTGGAATAAGAGAAGCAAAGAGAGAGAGAGAGAGAATTGCAGCGGTTAGTTTAGCGAAAGCGAAAGGGGACAACCACAAGCAACAGAGAGATAGAGAGAGGGAGCTACGGAGGACACAAAGCCTACCGTGACGGTGACGAATATCCTGTCTGTGCCAAAGTTGTTGCGGGCCACCACGAAGTAAGTTCCAGAGTCGGAGATCTGGGCTTGCTGCACTGTGAATCTGGTGTAGTCGTCCGACACCTCTTTGCTGACCCTATCCGACTGGGTGATGTCTTTGGTGCCCTTCATGAATGTGACTGTAAGAGATTACATAGATTACCCGCTATTCGGCACAAAAAGAGTTTATCTAGAAAGCTTACGCTTGGGTTTCGGATCGCCGCCAATGCGGAAGGACAGGGAGAACGGATCACCCACGGCAATCTTCATTTCGGTGTCTGGTCGGGAAAGGAAGAGCGGCGGACGTTCGTCCTTGGTATCGGCCATAGAGACATCAATGTTGGCATGCGATTCGATGCGACCAAAGGCGTTTGAAGCCCGGCACGTGTAAGTGCCCTCGATTTCGGGAAGGGCATTCATAATGGTCAGCGTGTAGACTCCGCGATCGGTCAAAGCCTTGACATTGGGCCCATCCACTGCCTGGCGATCGCGGTACCATTTTACCTCGATGGGCGTGCTGGTCTCCATGAACTCCGCCGAAATGGCCACTGTGCCGCCCTTGGCGACCGTCTGGTTGCCCAGCGGCAGCAGGAAGTGCGGCTTGTTCGGGTCGCGATGGAAGAAGCCGTGCGTCTTCTCCAGCGAGTAGTGCTGACGACCCTTGAAGTCCACCTGGTGGGAGATCTTGTTCTCGGCTCCCTCGTTGCGGGCTACGCACGAGTAGATGCCCGAGTCCTTCTCCGTGGGGTTGTTAATCACCAGCTTAGCATAGCCATCGGCCTGGTCGGTCAGTTTGTACTTCTCGTCGCCGTAGATGATCTCGGTGCCCTTCATCCATTCGATTGCGGGACGGGGCTGGCCTCGCACGCGGCAATCCAGAACCAACTCATTCTCGTTGAGAGAATATGTGTCTGCAAAGAGGGAAAACCTGTTAGTGAATCCTATTCAGAGTAAGTGTATATCAGAAGCGGTTAGAACAGCAGCCAGGATAAACAGAAGCGGAGATGGAGTTCGATGCTCGAATCGGGCAATACCTCGGATTGGCTGGGTAAAAGTACTTGGTAGCGAGGCCTCCTTGAAGTGCTTGTAGACTCGCAGCTGGGCGTGAGTCAGACTCTCCCCGAAGTCGTTGGTGGCGCAGCAGGTGTAGTTGCCACTGTCGTCGGCCACTGCGGCATAGATCTCCAGCGAGGCCTGTCCGTTCTGGTAGACCGTCTGATAGCGTGTATCCGCGGGCAAGGGCTTGTGGTTCTTCAACCACTCAACGTGGGTGTTCTCATCTCCCGAGACGGCACACTGCAGCCGGAGAGTGGCGCCCTCCGAAACAGTGCGATCGTGAAGTAGGGTATGGAAGAGCGGCTTCGCCTTGCCCACGCTGCGCAGGAGGCGATCTCCAGCTCGATGAAGCTCCCCATTGCCGTTCACCACCTGTTGCTGTTGCAGGCTGCTGGAGCTCAACTGCGACTGACTACGCGACCAATGGGAGCCATCCTGGTCGCTAAGCGAGGATATTTCCTCCTGACTGACGTTGATTAGACGCTTGAGATCAAAGGCCTTGATGGTGGTGCTTATGGAGTCAATGCGGTCCTCATGCTCCGCATAACAGGCGAAAATGCCGCAGTCCGAGGGTATGGGGTTGCGTATGACCAGCTTCCTAAGGCCACCGGGCTCCTCGACAGTTTTGTAGCGATTGTTGGAGATGGTGTGGTCATCCCGCATCCAACTAACATTCGGGCGCCCATGCACCTGACAGCTCAGCACAATCTCATTCCGCTGGGCATCATAGGACTCTGTGGGAAAATGAGAGTGATCAGTGATCAGTTATGAAGATTAATAGGCGCAGGAACACAGTACCTGTAATGGCTGTGGAGAAACTCTCCGGCAACTTGCCCGCCGATTGATCCAACACACTGAGCTGGCCGGCACTCTCCACAGTCTGCCTGCTGTTCTTCACCACGCATCTGTAGTGGCCACTGTCCTCTACCCGGGCATCGTATATCTCCAGACTGATGGCTCCATTTATGTTATAGATCTTGTGGCGGGCATCCTTCGTCACGCGCTCATCGTTTCTCAGCCAGTGCACATCCTCGATGATGCCTGTTACGTAGCAGATGAGCTGCGCCTTGTTGCCGCTGCCAATGGTCATGGTCTTCAAACTGGTCTCCAGATTCAGACGCAGCTTAGCCTCTCGTGCCCGGGCCTTGACACCAGCCGTGTCGCTTGCCACGGAAGAGGATTCGTCCCGCTTGATTTCCTGGATAACCACATCAATGGGCTTTTTATCCGAAGTTCGTTCCCTTACATAGTCGGAGGCCTGCACAAACTTGCTGATCTTCATCTGACCGTTCTCGCTCTCCGCGTAGCAAGTGTACAGTCCGGAATCCTCGCTACCAAAGCTGGCAATGGTCAAGAGCTTAACTCCGTCGCTCTGCTCCGCATACTGGTACTTGGGTCCTTCGACGGGCAGCAGGGTGTTGTCCCGCTGCCAGTAGATGTGGGGCTTGGGACTGCCCGATACCTTGCACTCCAGGGTCAGCTGGTTGCCCTGGGAATTGTATGCATCTGGAACATGGAACACGAAAAAGAAAAGACAAGCCACACAAGACACGTAAGACAGAGTACGGTAAGGTAAAAGGATGGGCTGCAGGGGTGTTAGCTTACTCATAACTTACTTCTAGGACTACAGATAGGACTACACTTCTCTCAGAGTTACAAAGACATTCACTCAGTTCGAGGACGGATGAAATTAGACAGAGCGTCCCCCTACCTTTGATACCCACTACGAAGGTGGGCGAGATAACCTCCGGTTTGCCCGTGCTGTACACAAACAAGTTGCAAGTGCTCACGATTTCGTTTTCCGAACCCCTAACCCGCAACGTATACTCTCCGGCCTCCTCCTCCGTCACCCCAACGAGATTCAGCCAGGCGATACCGTCCTGCATGGACATCTTGCTCTTCGGCCCAAAGGCTATGGGCTGGTCGCCGTGGAACCATTTGGCCGTGGGCTCCGGTCCGTCGATGTTGACCATCCACTTGACATTGCTGCCGGACAGGACCGTGCGGTTGGACAGGAAGTTCCTGAAGTACAGGCGCTTCCTTAGATCTGGCGGTGGTGGCACCTCGCGCCTAGAGCTGCCCTGTCCCTCCTCCTCGTCTGGCTTGGGCTTCCGGCGACGCTTTTCACCACCAGCACCACCAGCACCACCATCGCCGGCTTCGCCTTCCACGGCGCCCTCTTCACCAGCTGCCGGAGCCTCCTCTTCGCCAGCCGGGCGCGGTGGCCTACCCTCCCTGGGCGGCGAGTGGCGCGGTACCCGGACTCGCGGCTCCACAGTAATGTTATGGACAATCTCTGTCTTGCCCTCACGATTCTCGGCCTGGCATACGTACTTGCCGCTGTCCGAGGGCTTTGGGTTGCTGATGAACAGCTCGCAGGTGCCGTCGTCGTGGTCCACCTGCTGGTACTTGTCGCTGTTCTCCACCTTGACGCCGTCCTTCACCCACGTGACCGACGGTGTCGGCAGACCACGCACGTGCACGTCCAGCTGCAGCTCGTTGATCTTGCCGTGCAGCGTGTCCTTGATGTTGCGCGTGAAGGTGGGTGGCACGTCACCGGTGCCCGGATCCTCGTACACCTCCAGTCGGCACGAGGTGGAGGCCTCGCCGGTCTCGTCGCGACCCCAGCACTTATACTCGCCGTTGTCCTCGGCCGTGGCGCTCGCGATCTCGAGCAGGCACAGGCCCTCGCTGTACCGGCCCCTGATCTTGGGACTGTTTTGGATCTGCTCGCCGTCCTTGAACCATTTGACCTGCGGCTCCTTGGCGTCCAGGAAGCACGATATCTTCACCTTCGACCCCTCTGCCACGACACGATCCCTCATCGAGGTGCTGAAGTGGATCGCGATGTTCTTCTCGCGACGCTTACTCGACAAACTGGCCGTATCAGAGGCATAGTCGGTTGCGTAAGCCGAGGATGCATCAGCGTCATCGTCCTTCTTGGGACGACGCTTGCCCTTTCCGCCTCCTTCCTCAGCCTCCGATTCGGCCTCAGGAGCAGCGGCTGGCGCTGGCTTCTTCTCCACCGGCTTCTCCACCTCTTTGGGGCGCAGCAGGCTCTTGTCGGCATGGAAGACGCCATGGATATTGTCCGCAATGTGATGGGCCTTGCCCTCGAAGAGCACATAGTGGGAGATCTCCATCTTGCCGGCACGGCTCTCCGCCTTGAGCACATACTTGCCGGAGTCCTTGTTGTCCGGCCGATCGATGATGAGCTCACAGGTGCCGTCCTGGTGCTCGATAAGCTGGTAGCGACCACCGCTCTGGATCTCCACGCTGTCCTTGAACCACTGCACCTCGGGCGTGGGCTGGCCGCGCACCGCCGTCTCCAGGATCAGCTCGTTGGTGTTCAGGTGATAGGTTTCTGGGGGGAAGAGCATCAAGAGCGGTTACGTAACACGCACACGCGTTGCATAATGGAGGCGATCGATTGATGATGGCGTTGCACAATCACACACAATGTCGGATGGCTCACTAAATATAGATCGGGCGATCGATCCACCGATGCTGCTACCGAGATCTTACCTTTCAGAGAGCGAATAAAAACGGGCTGCACATCCGTGTTGACCTTTGGCTGGTACACATGCAGCAGGGCCGAGGTGGTGATCTTGCAGGACTCGTTCTGAGCTATAATGGAGTAGGTGCCAGAGTCCTCCGCCTGGGCGTTGACGAACTCCAGTACCGCCAAGCCGTCGCGGTTCATGTTGCGGATGCGCGGTCCATAGGTGACGTTCTGGTCGTCCTTCTGCCACTTGAGGATGGGCTCCGGGCCACCGATCACGGCCTGCAACTTGACCTTCGAGCCCTCGGCCACATATCGATTGGACAGATTGACTGTGAAGTACAGCATCTGCTTCGGAGAGGGATCGGGCATACGGCTGCGGCGCTCATAACCGCCGTCACCACCGCCGCCGCCCTCAGACTCGTCGTCCTTCTTCTTCCTCCTGGCCTTGGCCTTGCCGCCACCCTCAGCTGGCTCGCCACCTCCTTCCTGCATGGCAATGGCAGACAGAATGCTCGAGCGCCTCGAGGTAATGGTGGTGTCGACGACAACCGTGTGGGTGGTCGACTGAGTGCCCAGCTTGCTCTTGGCGGTGCAAACATAGATTCCGTTGTCATTGATCGTCGGCTTGTTGATGATCAGCTCGCAGATGCCGTCCAAGTGCTCGATCTGCACCACCCGATCGTCGAGCACGATGGGTATCTGGTCCTTGGTCCACGAGATGACGGGCCGGGGATTGCCGCGCACCTTTGTATCGAGAATCAGATCGTTCTGCGAGGCATGGTACACATCTGAGAACAAAGTCAATCAATCAATTCCCGGCTATTTTCGTACTCGCACGACCTCAATTGATCGAACATCGACGGTCGGACAATAGACGACGACACACACAGGGGGATCGTGGGGATCGTGGGGATCGTGTAACCAGAACGACAGAGCACATTGAGAGAGAGGGGGGACAGGAGATACCTCGAAGTGGCAGGGCGAATATGGGCTCCGACTCGTCGCCATCCGCCTGGGCCGTGTACACCTTAAAGTAGCAGGAGGTATCGATCTCGCTGAGATCATTCTTCGCCACACACTTGTAGATGCCCGAGTCGTCGGGGGTGACGTCGGCGATCTCAAGGATGGCCTTGCCCTCCTCCGACAAGTTCTTAACGTTGCCGCCCACCACCACCCACTTGTCGTCCTTCATCCAGCGGGTGTTGGGCTGGGGTCCAATTACCGTTGCCACGAACTTAATGGTCGATCCCTCGAGCGCCATGCGGTCACGCAGCTGGGTTGCGAACGAGAGCTTCTGCTTGGCCGGCACCAAGGGCTCTGGAGAAGCGCGAACTGGACGCAAGCGCTGCTGCTCGGCCTCGGCATCGGCTCGCTTCTGGTCGGACTCTGCCATTGATTTGAGGGCCTCCTCCATGGCCTTCTTGGCCTGCTTCAAGCTGTCTAGCTGGATCTTGTCGCGAGCATGGAAGATACCGGGCACGTGGTAGTGCAGATTCTTGGCCACCTCGACGGTGTGATTGATCTGCGCCTCGCCGCTGGAGTTGAAGGCCTTGAGGGTGTAGATGCCGCCATCCTTGTTGCCCGGCTTGTAGATCAGTAGCTTGCACACACCGTGCGCCTCCTCTATGATCGTGAACTTGTAGCTGGGCTTCACCTGGAAGGCGCCGCGCCACCAGGTGATCACGGGACGGGGTACGCCGTGAACGTGGCACTCGATGGTCAGCTCGTCGTCGCGCAAATGGTAGTACTCTGAAACAGGCATACATAAAAGGAGCTCTTAGGGATGCACCGAAATCAAGGGCCAAGGAAATATACCTTTGATGTACTGAATGGAGGGGGGTTTGGGTTCGTCCTTGAACACTTCGTAGATGGTGACAATACATGAGGATGTCACCTCGTCGTTCTGGTTCGAGATAACGCACGAGTACTCGCCGGAGTCCAAAATGGTGGTATTGATCACCTCTAGTACCAGGATGTTGTTGTTGTTGATTATGCGATGGCACCCATCGCGCTCCAGCTGCTTGCGGTTATGGTACCACTTGACCGACAGCTCCGGACCGTCCACGGCGCAGGCCAGACGCACACTCTGGCCGGCCTCGGCGGCTCGGTCGGAGAGGAAGTTAATGAACTTGGGATTGCGGGCCTGCTCACGGCGGCGCTGCCAGTCGGCGTCGCGCTCCTTCTCGCTGATGCGCTTGGCCTGGCTGTATTTGCGCATCTGCTGCATGAACTCCTCGCCCTCGGTGGCGGCGATGCGCTGCCAGCGCTCCTCCTCGTGGGGATCGGGGCGAACGAACTCATCGGAGGAGTCGCTGCCGCGGCGTTTTTCGCCCTTCTTTTTCTTCAGATCGGTAACTGCGTCCTCCTCCTCTTCGATCTCACGGTCCTCGTCGCCCTCGCCCTCCGTTCCGGCAAATTCGTGGTCCTGGTCCTCGTCTCCGTAGCCCGCCTCGGTGCCCTCCTCGCCTTCCTCTCCCATGGCCGACGCATCCTCCTCATCCTCCTCAGCCTCGGCCTCTTCAAGAGCCCGCTGCTCAGCCTCTAGTCGCTCCTGCTCCTCCTTCTCAGCCTGCAGTCGCTTTTGGCGCTCCTCATAAGTCTCGCCCTTTGGTTTGGCGCGAGCTGCTTCCTCCTCGGCGGCCTTGGCAGCGGCTCGCGCCTGCTCCTCCATCTGGAGCACCATCTTGCTCTTCTTCGGCGGTGGCTTGGGTGCGGCCTGCTGCTGCTCAAACATCTTCTTGCTGGCCTTCTGGCCCCCTCCGATCTCCAGTTTCAAGGTCAATTTCGGACTGGGGGATTTCTCCTTCTTCTCCTTCTTCTTGGGCGGAGCCTTCTTTTTGCCCTTCTTGACGGGCTCATCGCCATCATCGAGATCCATACTATCCTCCCGATCGTCGCCGCCGAAGTCGCCCAAGTCATCGCCATCGTCGACTCCGGAAGGACTCATGTCCTTGTCGATGGACTTTCGCTGAACGCGCGGCTTCCTGGCCTTCTTCTCCTTCTTCTTCGGCTTGACCTCCTCGATGATCTCCTCCTCCTCGACCTCCTCGTACTCCTCGACGACGTAGATAACCTCAACGTTGGAAACGTCCATTACGGCAGCGCGATCGATCACCGACAAGTCGGAGGTTATGTAACGTACGGGCTTTTGCACGTCCAACGGCTCGGAGATGTCCATTACGAGGGCGCGATCGAAGACGGCGATATTGCAGGTCGTCTGACTCTTGATGTCCCGCCCCAGCTCGAAGGGAGTCTTCTCCTTTTCCTCCCGCTTTAGGAAGGGAGTAATGCTGCGCCAAGTCGACGGCGTGGCACTGCGCCGAGTCATGTACAGTGTGAACGGGGTCTGACTCCGGCCGTGAATTGGCGTGGCACTGCGTCCGCGTAAGCTGCCCGGAGTTGGTGACTTGAGCTTGCGCTTCTTTTGCGTTGGCACTTGCAGGGTATCCTGGGCTGCGGCCGCCTCCGGCTCGGCGGAAGCCCGTGGCTCGATATCTCCGTTTTCCGTTTCTCCCATTTCGATTTCGGATTCGGATTGGTTTCGTTCCGCTTGCGGGGTCGGAAGGATAACGTGAACGGAATGAAATTCGTAAATGAAAACCGATAAAAATTATATATCCGTCCGAGTCGTATATGTGTATGACTTTCTAGATCAATATATATATATAGAGCCCGCAACGGTTCGATCGAGATTTTAGGACGTGAGACGTCCGTTCGATGCTAAAGAAGATTCACGACTGTCACCGAACGTGGTGAAAATTTCGAAAGCACATTCCCGTCTCGGATCGATCTGAGTCTCCGCCCGAATCGATTCGATTCGATTCGATTGTTATGCTAAAAACAATTTTACGAATTCTGTTTTGTTCGCGACGTTGCACAGACACACATGCAACAAATTGATTGCCAAAATGCATTTCTATTTAAATAGCGGCCACTTTTAATCAATGCAGGCATTAAATTTAAGAAAACGAAATTATATAAGTTCGAATCCAATTAGCTAATTAAAGAGGCGTCTATTTAAATGCGATGATAAAGTGCCTCAACTCTCTCCTCACTCGGCAAGTGCCATATTTACGAACCGAAAGTGCGAAGCGATTGGTTAGTAAAGAGACAGGTCGAGGTAGTAGCCCGACTTATTGCGAGTGTTGCTAACTTATGCTAGCCTTACCTACTAGCTTCCTATATACTAAATAACATATATACTAAATGCAAGGTGCGCAAATGAAGAGTAAAGTATCCTCAACTGCAAATTACCACTAATTAAGTTTGAAATTCGGGCATTGGATCACTAGGTAGACGGCAGACAGGGCACAAGCGGCACTTACCTCGAATGTTGCGTGTAAATATTGGCGGAGTGCCAAATTTGCTCGAAGGTGCTTCGTATATAGTCACAAGACAGCTAGTTTCGACTTCTCCATTTTGATTGGACGCTATGCAGCGATAAATGCCAGAGTCACTCACTTCGGCCGATTTAATTTCAAGGCACGAGAGTCCGTCGTTCAATGTTCTCCTGTACTTGGCATCGTTCTCGATGGGGCTGTGGCTGTTCTGCCTGAACCACTGCACGTTCATATCATGCCCCGATAGCCCGCATGTCAGCTTGAGGTCGCTTCCCGAGGCCGTATTCCGGTTGGTCAATTGAATATCCACTGTTGGCTTCCGCTTGGCACTTCGCGACTCCTTTCGATTCTTGTACTCCGAGTCCATGGACTTGTATGTTTGCAGGCTAACCGAGTCGGCCAATTCATCAGATCTCAGGACTCTCTGATCGGAACGCTTTGGCACAATTTCTTCTTCGTCCTCTCTAGTAGGCAATTGAGGTTTCTTAACAGTTGGCTCTGCGATTGATTCTTTCTCCGAAACCGGCTTAGGAGTAACATCAAAGTCCTTAGCCCTTTCTATGGCTATTTTTGGAGATGAAGCCTCAGTAATCTCATCCGTCTGCGCTTTCTTATCAGATTCTTTAGTTTTAGAATCCGTGACATCGGTCTTCTGAACTTTTTTGGTCTGTTCTTCGGATATCTTATCAGCAACATCCTCGGACGATGTAACGATCTGAGCTTTCATATCATCAACGAGATCTGCTTGTTTCCTTTCTTCCTTCAAGGCCTTTGCTTCCTTATCAAATTCGGCGACATCCGTAGTTGATTTTTCTTTATCTGCAATAAATTGGAACTATAATTATTTCTTGTCTATAATACACATGTACATGAATTCTTGCGAAACTTACAAGTATGTGAAGAATCCAAATCCTCAGATTTTCCCAATCCATCCTCATCAGCTTGGTCCTGTTTCTTAGCTTTTAATGGCTGTTCTTCCGGTGATTGTTTATCCACAGTCCTGGCCTGCTCAGATTTAGTTTCAGTGTCCTTTTTGGACTTCCTCTTGACATCCTTCTCTGACTCTTTCAGCGCCTTACCCTTTACCTCTTTTTCCTCAGGCTTATTTATTTCTTTAGAATTATCTTCGGATATCGTCTCCGCACTGACCTCGGAGACCTCACCCTTTTCGGACTCCTTTTTGACATCTTTTTCACCTTCTTTTTGGTTCTTGGCTTCCAATTTTTGTTCCTCGAGAGTTTGTTTCTCCAAAGCCTTCGCCTTCTCAGATTTAGATTTAGTTTCCTTTACCTCAAGCTTCTTGGCTTCCTCAACCTTTTCTTCGGATATCTTCTCAGCAGTGACCTCGGTGACCTCTCCCTTTTCGGACTCCTTTTTGACATCTTTTTCAGCTTGTTTTTGGTTCTTGGCTTCCAATTTTTGTTCCTCGAGAGTTTGTTTCTCCAAAGCCTTCGCCTTCTCAGATTTAGACTCAGTTTCCTTTACCTCAAGCTTCTTGGTTTCCTCAACCTTTTCTTCGGATATTTTCTCAGCAGTGACCTCGGTGACCTCTCCCTTTTCGGACTCCTTTTTGACATCTTTTTCAGCTTGTTTTTGGTTCTTGGCTTCCAATTTT
>VNKC01003744.1:0-16273 GCA_008042775.1 Drosophila pectinifera
TAAAAATATAATTAATAGAACATTTTTTGAACTTGGTCACGATATAACTTGCAAAAACGAAGCACAACGGGTACTTAGACTTGTATGTACATACAAAACACTTACAATAAAATAGCGTCAAGGCTGTTGAACAGAAAGAGCGTCTGCAAAAATGTTAAAATAATAACATGAATTCGAGGGGGCGGATTATTACCCACTGGTCGTCTGTGGCTGCCTGGAAAATTAAAGAATCCCAAATGCTGAAATCCCTCGTCGCAGAAAATAGGCGGCAGAAAAAATAACACTCGGCGTCGTTCACTATAACGTTATAAAAAACTCCACTTTATTGAACTTATCTTATGAGATGGTAAATTTCCAATAACTTACACTTTTTAAATAGCAAGTTTCGGGAGCGCGGAGTGGTAAACTTCCGCGGTAGGTGTAGGTCGGAAGCGGGAGAACACGAAAAGCGGGAGAGCGAACGTGAGCGAGAGCGAGAGCGTGCGAGCGCTGGCTCCCCACACTATGGGCCCTCCTGGCGTGAACATTCTCCAAAGAAGAGGCACCGATGGGCCCCGAGGGGTACGTGGCGAGCGTGAAAATGGCGCTGGCTGAGGAGACGATTGAGATGGCGACGACTTCGCCTTGTGGAGCAGGGTATGATGCCCCTCTCCATACTTCTTGCAGCCATCTTTACTTCGGCACGCTCCCTCGGAGTGTTGGTGGACGAGGCAATTTGAGCAGTACTGGTGAATAAGCACTGTTCGGAGACGCTTCTCGGGGCTCAACTTTAGGAACCGCTTGCATTTCCCTAGCAGATGTATTCCCCGGCAGACTCGGCAGCGGTAGGACTGGGTACCTAAGGAACGTTTGCTCTCAAAAACTCGTGCGGTGCGAGGTCGAGGAACCATTGTGTGTATGTACAACAAGAAAACGGCTTTAGTTTGGCGCTTTACGCACTATGAAGCTCGAACACAAAAAATCGTATTATTTTGGAACGGATGATTCCATATCCTCCGTAAGAAGGAGGATAATCTTGTGAATGTGACGCTTGATTATTCCGCGAGACGTGCGGATGTCCTTTATTCGAACTCTGCTATCGGCTCCTGGGAAAACAGAGACAACTCTGCCGAGCCATTCATTCGAAGGAAGATTATCTTCGAGTTTGTTGCACTTGTGGAGCTCTTTTAGACACTCATCATTCCATCGTGCGCTAAATTGCTGCGTTAGGGTCTTTAAATGTTGCCATTAAGAATCGATCTGGCTTCGCCCTTTCTTTCGGGCTCCGCCGTGGAAAACAACGGCCCACCAATAAGGAAAGTGCCTGGTGTGAGTGCGAGCTTCGGACATCGGAGAGAGCGGCCTGGAATTAAGGCAAGCTTAAATTTTCGCTAACAACGTGGAAAGCTCTTTGACCGTGTACTTGCGTGTTTCTGTGGACTTGTAAAAAAGAGTTTTGAAAATTTTTACGCCCGCTTCCCACAGACCTCCTATATGTGGAGCACCTGGTGGGATAAAATGCCACACAAGCCCCTGATGACTTTATGCATCAGTTATGGAGTCCTTCATTGTTTTTTGTAAATCGTGCAGATCTTACACGAATTCACCACAACCATCACCAGATTTTTGATTTTAGGAATCCAATACTTCGATCGCATCAAGCAAACGAGTAATTGGCTGCCGCCATGTAGCGTAATCTGGTGGGTAAATTGGATTAGAAGGCGAGACAGTCTGCTACCATTGGGAAGAATTATGGGATAGCGCTCATCGTTTGGAAGGGATTTAGAGGCAGTGATTCGACCACATGCCCTTAAGAAGCCATGTCGATCCATGAAGAGATTAAGGTTTTAGTAATAAACTTGAGACTAGGAGCGGACGCTTATCCTCCAAACAAAGGTGCTCTTGGCTATATGCCTTTCTCTGGGCGATTGAGATTAGGATTCTCTCTGCCTCTTGAATTTCACCGCTTGCGGGACGCGAATCGATCACTCTCGGGGCCTGTGCGGCATTAGGAACCGCAGCATGTACGCTATGTCTCGCAGTGCTTTGTCTAATCTGGAGAAGCGTTCAAGAAACTCGTCGGATGGGGGTCTGCTGAAATGGACCTTCACAGCACATTGCTCCAGATCAGTAGCTGGATACACGTCGCATTGCACGGGCCAAGTAACCCGAGGTTCTTGCAGCTACTCTGGTCCTTGCCACCAAAGTTTGCAATCGGATAGCTCCTGCAGTGATACACCTCAGCTGGCTTAATCGGCGGATCTGATCGAACATGTGCCCAACGATTGACTCTTGTTGCCTGAGCTATCTTGGATTCATAGCCAACCGAGTCTATGAATGTAGTCCAGCGGCAAGCAGCACTATGGTGGAATCGGTCCAGCAGCATATCTCGTTACTGGCCGTAGGCATATTCGGAAGAACTGCTGTCACCATTTCGGTTAATAGCACGGCACCGCAGATCTCTAGTCGGGGGAGTGTCACGGTTTTAACTGGAGCTACTTATGTCCTAGCTTTTAACAAGGCGTGTCAAGATCTTGTGACCTATCTCTATGCGGATGTAGATAGCGGCTCCATATGCTTTTTGAGAAGCGTCGCAAAATCCGTGATGCTCCGTGATCTGAACTTCGGTATGATAACAAAACTATCTCGGAATGCGGATCTTGCTGAGGTCGGAATATTCAAGCATCAACGCTCGCCACCTCTGACTCATTTCTGATGGAAGTGTTTCATCCCAGCCCAACTCATGCAACCAAATCCCCTGCATAAAGATTTTGGAGCGGGCGATGAATAGTGCGAGCCATCCGGCTGGATCGAAGAGTTTTGCGATTTGAGAGAGAACCTCTCGTTTTGTGTAGGAGGGAGAGAGTACTACTTCTGGCGGGATAAAATAGAACTCATTGGGAACCGCTCTCCATCGAATGCTGAGCGTTTTGGCCGTGCTTTCGGCATCGATCTCAAGGAACTCGCTATGGAGGAGGTGCTCAGGAGGGATGTCACTTAGAATCCCTCTTTGGTTGAAAGTCCACTTTCTTGGAGGGAAACCAGAGGAGCTTAGAGCTGTCTGTAACTCTTGGATAATCAATTAAACCTCATGCTCGGAATTGGCTCCCGCCAGAACATCGTCGACATACATATAGTGCCGAATAATATTTCTGGCTTTAGGAAACTGCCGCTGGACATCTTCTGCCAGCTGCTGACTCCGAAGATCACTGTTTTGAGTTCATAATCTCGGATATCACCTTCTTTATTTCGAAACAGAATCCTTTGAAAGGATGTGTGCTTTGGATCAACCCATATCTGACGGTACATCTTAGTGATGTCCGCACTAAAGACGTATTTGAAATACCGCCATTTCAATATATGAATCGTTAGATCGGATTGCAAAACGGGGCCAGCATGAGAACATCGTTCAAGCTGGTTCCATTTGCTGACGGACTTGAAGCGTTGAACACAACGCGAAGTTGGTGATGCTCTCCGGCTTGATCACAGCGTGATGCGGAAGGTAGTAATTAGGAGATGTATGAGTCGGAGGAACTTCTTTCATATGACCTAGATCCAGATACCCCTGGATCACCCGATCATACTGCTCTTTTAAGGAAAAGTCTCTTTTTAAACGATTCTCGGTTCTAAGAAACTGAGCCAAAGCAATGGATCTTGAATACCCTAAATTAGATCCGAAATTCTGGGGGTCGCAGAACGATATCGTTACCACATATTTCCCGACTGCGTCTTTCATCGTGGTTTGGCGGAAAATGCTTTCACAATAAGAATCCGAATCTTTTACTAGCTTAACCGGTAAATCCTTCACCTCCCAAAACTTGGTGAGCAGTCTGTCCAAGGACTGGCCGTTGACTTGGCTCACATGCGTCTGGAAGGCTGAGATCTTTGAAATTGGCCCAGTGAGTTTGTTACGAACACACACAAGTGCTGCTCATCCCAACACGCTCTGTCTACTATTTGACCGGCCAGTTCAGGGTAGGTGGCGTGGGTTTTGTGTTGAGAGGAAACAGTGGTGTTACAAAATTAAATTGTAGACAGAGATAAAGAGAAGAAATGCGGATCATGAACCAAACGGCTATGAAACGGACGACAAGAAACATCTATCGATGTAGAGGACCAGTTGGTGTTGGCCTCCTCTATACCCTCACTACCAGTAGAATCTATAAAGATTCCATCCCTTATCACCTGCTATGCTACATCTCCAAATTGCCCTTGATAAACACCAATTCATTTTAAATATTATAATTAAGAAAAGAAATAGATAACGATATACATGTTTTTGTTGTTTGTATCTAACCTAACCTTAAACCTAATTGAATTTATATATATTTTGCTTAACAACTACTAATGTGTATTTATATGTGTATGTTTGAAGAAGAAATGAATAAGACAAAAAATAATGTAAAAGGGGAATTCAAACACAAAATTTACACGGCTATGCCGTACTTATGCCGAGTCCAACGATGCCAGCAGGCCTGATGACGTTTGTTGTTGTTGCTGTAAGTTGTTAATGTATAAATGTGATTATATTACGTCCTATGCTGCACCATTACAAACTAAAGTAGGGGTCGGAAAATTATATAAGTATGTGTATGTGTATGTAAATCTAATTAAGAATACAAATTCTACGATACTTGGCGGCGTCCCTGCCACAGGCACGTGAATCACGCACAGCCCTGTCCTTCAGTCTACTGCGCCAGCAATCATACGACGAACAGGCACGATCAGGTAGACACCTTGATCACGGCGTCTGTATTTGATTCCAATTGGAATCCTTGCTTCGCTGGCTCCTACTGACAGCACGCGGAGATCTTCGATGTGCACAGTTAGGAATCGGTGGTGCACAGACGGATAATTTGGTGGCGTCCTGAGCAAAATCAGATCGCCAATTGCGTCTGGGGCGACACGCGGATCTACAACACCAGTACCTGGTTTTGTACCTGGTTTGCAAGGGAGGAATTCTGAGAATTCACAAATTCCCAGAATTGGAATTTTTCGTTCTCTCTTCTTTGTTCTTTGCGGTGGGAGTCTCTACCCCGCAGAGGAGTCTCTGCACCGCAGACGGGTCAGCGAAACTATTTAGGCACTTCCTTTTTAAATTAAAACTTATTTTAAACGCTCCTTGTAAACTCACCGTTGGTCGGGCGAATATGGAATGGTTGTGGTTATGGTTGTTTCCAAAGAATAATATGGCGGGCAATCTGGTGGATGAACTGTATCACTTATTTATGTATATATTAATTACTCCGAACACTTATTCAATTATTTCGTGCAGAGAGATGTGCAACACATTTAGACGCCAAAAGAAAAATTACGGCAATTCGCCATATAGTGTGGACGTATGTTGGCGTCATGCAAAATCCCATAACGCGTCACAATACCGGGATCAGCGGTTAGTGAAATACTCGCTTAAGCGTTGGAGCATTTGAGTATTTGAGCAACTATCGCTATTTGAAAACACTACCCTCACAAGTTCCTATCCGAAAATTATCTCTTGACCCAAGAGCGGGGCACAGATATTCTTCCGGATTCCGCTCATCAATACGGAAGGTAAAATATCGGCTTCGATCAGGACGTCGATCTGAGAGCTCTCAAAGAAGGAGGAGTCTGCCCATTGGAGGGCGGGAAGACCTTCCAAAGCATTCTGTGGAACTGGACATGATGGCAAATTGCCGGCTAGTATCAGTATCAGCTGAGGACTCGGCTCGGCTTATCATTGATTGAGCTGAAACCGACTGGTTTAGATCAGAAACTTGGGTTTGGATAACCCGGAATGGCAGCATGATCAAATTGAAGAGGCGCTCGGTAATAAAAGTTGCCTCGGATCCGGAATCGATCAGTGCTCGCGCTCGATAATTCTTGCCTCGATGGCAGATTTCAATAACTGCAGTACCCAATAGAACGGATTGAGGGCCAGAGGCGAAATAGTTCAGGCGGCTTGTTCGGAGGTATTGTTTCTCGCGGATCTGGCCGCCGCTACTGGAGGTTGCAAAGAGGTGGCTGTAGGATTGGAGCCTTCGGAACTAGAGGTGTCTCGATGCAGTAGAGAATGATGCCAACCCTTACAGGTAAAACAACAGTGAGTGCTAGACCAATCACGTAGCTGATGCCCTCTCGCGAAACAATTTAAGCACAGCTGCTTCTTCTTAATGTAGCCGGAACGCGCATCTACTGACATTTGAAGGAAGCGCGGGTACAGACATACTGGATGATTCTCTTTGGAACAGAGATCGCAGCATTCGGCTTGGCGCTAACTCTTGTCACGAAGGACTAAAGCTTTTTTGAAGCGGATTGACCCGGCTTCATGTCCTCGATGGCCTCCAGATGGAAAATCGGACTTCGACGATAGGGATTGTTCCCATGAGGAAANGATAGGGATTGTTCCCATGAGGAAAGACTATCCCAGTTTTCGTTGATATCTGAGAATGTCCTAGTGTAGTCAAACAGCCTTGGATTGTGGACTGAAACTCCCTTAAAGCGTGACCTGATTCGTGGGAGATGGAATTTAAATTGAAAAGGAGTTGGAATTGGCTGTCATTTATTTTTTTAGTGGAAGCGCGTGTAACCCTCGAATAGGAATTTTGAGCCACGAGTGCCGTAAGAAGCTTTTGTTGAAAGCTTTTGCCAAAGGTTTGGAGATGACAATTCGTGGAGTTGTCTTGGAACTGGTGGATGGGAGCTCCTTTCCTATAGGCGTGGAAATTGCCCTTTTGAGGATCGGACTAGCTGACTTGGGTGCTAGCTTGGCTCAGGAGGTTGCTGGTGAGAACGAGTTAGCCTTGGCTTGGGTAGATAACACCTTCTTCTCTTAATCTATGGGCATGCTCAAGTTCTACTCAATAAAAAACGCACACAGCGTCTGCACAGCGAAAAAATTAGGTTAACACGTTCATACTGGAGACGAACCCCTTGGGATACTGTTCTCAACCTTAATTTGTTCTTTGAAACCTTTGGAAAATACAAAAAAAAAACAATTATATTGTTTCGTTTAATTTATATTTTATTTGACTTTTTTTAATACGGTCACACTGTTGACCTTGGAGAGGCGTACAACGACAGGATTCCGTTTTAACTCTGGAGGGAATCTAGTATTTTGAGCGATTTAAGACTTTATTATAAAAAAATAACAAACCTGTAAAAAAAAAAGGACCCAGAGTAATCTTACCACCAAAAAAACTAGCTAGATTATAAATGGCTATGAAGGAAAACTACTTCTTTGGTTCTTCTGGAGGGAAGACGGTATTTTAAGCGACTTCAACATTTTCTTCTTTAGAAAAAAAATTAAACAGACCCAGAATAATCTGACCTCAAAAAAACTATCTAGGAAGTAAAGTGCTATGGAACATAAAATGTTAAATTGTGGTATTTTCCGCTCTGGAGTGACAACTATATTTTTTTAGCTATTTCTAAAATTAAAAAAAAAATTAAAAAGAAAGCCAAAAAAGAACCAAGTGAGAGCATAAGACAATAAAAAAAAAATAGGTATAAATAAAATAGCTATATAAATTTGGTGGTATTTACTAGCTGTTGCGTCCTGATTTCGGACAAAAATCAAGATTCGGAATTAAAAGTTTTGTATAAAATGTCAGTGCAGAAGTTTTATTTATCGGCACTGTATTCGCTATTTTTGTTTCCAAATGCTTTTTGGAAAACAAATTGCCAAAAATCAGAGCGTCGATTTGGACGGCTCTAGTATACATATGTATGTGCGTACAAAGAGGTAACTTTGTAGGAATACGTATGTATGTATGAATAGCACGAAGTTAACCGAATAAATGTTAGAATTGAAACAAATAATTTTAGGGGAAATATTTATTGATATTAGGGAAGGTGATGTTTTATTTACAGTGACACACTAAAGTGTTGACACAGTGGCAAATGTCAACTTTAAATGTTGTTCCCTGGCGTATGCAACAATTTTATGATTCAATTTTTTTTTATTTATTTAAATTAAACATTTCTTTATTCAAAGGAAATTTTTTGTTTTGGTAATTTTTATAACGAATTTTTCAAATTCAGCAAGAAGACAATTTTGCAAAAGAGCCTAGTATCGATTGCTGGTGTTGCAAAAATATAGTGCACACACAGTGCATTGATTGTACGGGCCGGACGGCTGACTCAAAAAAATCAACAAAGCCGACACCAAAAACATTACCTTACGCTTTTACTGCGAGACTTCTCGCGAGGTTGATAGGGAAATGATGTATTCTTTACAATGCCATGTATTCCTTTTTTAAAGAATGTTGTCCTTTATATTATCTCAACATCAAACAGGCCTATTCGTTGACATCCGTCTCAAGTCAGACTTATTCATATACCATGACCAAATCGAACCTAATCTTTAGTCCTAGTTTAAACGGAAGCTCACTTCTTTTGAATCTTTACCGCGTCAAGCCGATTTATTCACCGGGCTCTGGGCTGTGTGCTTAGGTATTTTGGAATCCCCTTTTAAAATTGCTTACCTTATCCTTAGAAACCTCCAAACACCCTCTTATTTGGAAGGAATCATTCGTTATTCCTCTCCACAAAAAGATAACAAAATGGATGCTAACAACTACAGAGGAATCTTCAAGTTGTCAAAAACTTTTCGAAAAAGTAATTACTCCTTACTAGATCAGTAATTTCTCCATGCTACAGGCTTCCGAAAAAATTCGCAGACAGATGTTATTTATACTGACTTCAGTAAGTTAACTCAGTTAATCATTTCCATCTTGTTAGGAAACTCGACTTAATGGGTTTTCCTGTTGATCTTCTTAGGTGGATCTCGAGTTATCTGAATGGTAGGAGGCAAAAGATCATCTATAAAAATAAATTTCGTAATGTTCTTCTGGTTACCTCTGGTGTCCCGCAAGGTAGCCATCTTGGTCCCTTGTTGTTTACATTATTTATTAACGACCTGCCAAAAGTCCTGACTAACTCAAGGGTACTCATATACGCTGACGATGTTAACAAATAGATCTTAATCATTTTCAAGCATGGTGCAGTACAAACTTACTTAACCTGAATGGCTCTAAGCAAGCTGATGTCATTCTCACGTGTTACTCCAAAGCATGCGACTTGTACGCTGAACTGCTGCTATTTGGAAAGAATCACTCTAGTTGACGATTTGGGTGTCTGCCTAGATCCTAAACAAGACAAGTTGTATCGACACATTCCGCATCGAGCATTCAGCGAAGAAGTACTGGATTGGAAGCAATGGGCAGCCGTCCTGAGAACAATCATGTTGGAGATCATGTTAGAAGCCGGAAAATGACCGCGAGGATAGCAGCAAGATACCATTGGTCAAGTATGCACAGGGACGTACGGAGGTACATGCAAAACAGCGAGAGCTGCTTGAGATATAAGCTAAGCCAGCTACATGCAGCAGAGAAAATGCTCTCATAAATTTCAGTTGAACCCTTGGCAGCGGAATGCGCGTACTTTGTGGACCTAAACACAGTAACGCTGTTTGTGCTGATCGATCATTTTCGAACTATTTATATAAGCTATTCGTCAAAGAATATTGGCAAGATACGGCGTCCCGAAGGTCATGATTACCGATAACGGGTAGCGTTAAAATAATTTTTGAAGGACTATAGGATATATAAGGATATACGCCGCAAGGAAATTCAGCTTTTATCACGCAGGGAAGGGATCCACGACTGCTAATAGCGTTATACGACGAACAAACGATCGAAACAGGAAGAGAAACCCAATTGCCAGCACAGAACCAGGCGAGATACTACAATTTGCGTAGAAGACCATTGAAGCCATTTGGCTACGCTGTTTGGAAAGCAGTGGAAGGATTCGCGGCAAAACTGAGATGCAGATTGAGACACGGGCTCTTACACATAGAATAGTTCGCACATATATGCGAATTAAAAGAACAGCTGTGAACCGAATCCGAAAATGCACAGCAATTATAAAAAATTAACAATAATAATAAACAGACAAAAAAAACTGAAAATATTTCTGGCCATCACACCGAGGTAGCACTGTACCGAACAGGCGTACTGGAAGGAAGGGAGAAGACTATACGTTATATCATATGGTATAAACACAGTGCAGCATAGAAAGCACGGACAAAGCCATGCCGAGAGTGCCACGAAACGTACACTAAGGATACAAAGAGTTGACTCGCCTCAAAAACAAAAAGTACAACCTCTATTCTAAATTTAAGCATACTGGTTTTTAAGCTGTCATTTCTCGATACTTAGCGACTCTGAAAAATTTCAACGGGCTTCACGCATAATGCTATAAAAACTATTTTACTCATTGCAAGGATCAGTTCTCTCAGGACTCAAATCAGTATTATTTTCTTAAACACTAAACGTAAGTATATTGCTCATCCTAACTCGCTCTCTTTTGAAAATTCGACAACAACCTTATTAATTTCGAGCTACTTATTTTTCGTCAACCGAATAAAATCAGTCTTATTCATACACCAAGCTGAAAATAAAACTAATCTTCAGTGCTAGTTCAAAAGAAAGCTCGATTTCGTTGGATCTTCCAAGTATTAAATCGGTTTATTCCCCAGGTCCCCTTCAAAAACTGTTTACCTTTCCTTCTAATGTTTCGAATTCCATATTTTGAAGGAATCATTTCTTATTCCTCTCCACAATAAGGTGGGAAAGTGAATGCTAACAACTATAGTGGAATGTTTAAGTTATGAAGCATACATAAACATTTTTTAAACGAATTTACTTCCCATTTTATGCACTTTTGTAGAACAGTAATTTTTCCATGCCCACATGAATTTATTTGACGAAAAATCTTTAAAAACAACTTACTAACACATGCAAGGGAACCCTTTCGGTCCCTTATTGCTTACATTATTCGTTAACGTCCTTCCGAAGGCCCCGACTAGCTCTAGAGTAATCATGAACATTGACGACGTTAAACTTTGCGTGCAATATAAGGACTTCTCTGGCCAGTCAGTTATAAACAGATCCTAATAACTTTCAAATAACTCTAAGTGAAAGCTTATGGCAGTTTCACGTATCACTTCCAAGCTTGCGACTTATTCGATGAAATTCTTCTTTTCAGAAAGAATCACTCTAGTTTACGATTTGAGTATCTAGATCCAAAACTTGAGTCCATTGATCATGTGTCATGCATAGTAGATATAGGCAGGGGTTGAGTCCTCAATTCGACATCTATAGGAAACGCAAGAACTTTTTGCTTTTCGCTCAGCGCAGCTTAAACTGGGATGTAAGCCTTAGGTTACCATCTTATTCTATTTTTAAGCTACCTAGACCTTTCCGTAGAACGGTGCACAGCGATGCCTAGCCTTTATATAACTTATCCGTGGTGATGTGGAGAGCACTGACTTATTGGGTCAGTTAAGTGCCCACAAACCGTGTAGAAACACTAGATCATATTTACCTTTAGTTTCGCACCATTGTAGAACATATTATGAAATGCATGAACCTTTTAGAGTATTATTTGAAACTTATAAACAAATAACCTCCACTGTAAATAGCCTCCCTAAAACCTAATCTTTAATCCTAATTCATTTGACAAATATACATAAGTGTATATATTAACACATGAATATGCATACATAATTTCCAAACTATACACTGCACTGAAGATAATTTCCTACGCCAAAAAAGAATTCAAATTTACACATTTAAATTTTTCCCAAAAAAATGATTGTTAATAAATCCAAATACACTGGCAAAAATATTTATCCAAATATTTACACAAATACATTCAAAATTTACATTAATTTATTTATAACAAATTCCATATATTACGAAATTATATATTAAATCTCCACATTCCTGCAGATAAATAAATATATCCCCAAAACCCTTGATTTATGTTATTGGGCGGCACAGATATTTCTGATATTTATTTATAAACTTCTAACTATTCTGTGCGAAGTTAATTCCTAACTTACAAATATTTACATTTCCAACATACATACATATGCACATACATTAGAGTCGTCAAAATCGACGCTCTGACTTTTTGGCAATTTTTTCCGCCTCTCGTGGTCTCCTTGTTTTCGCTCCCTCCGCTAGCTGCATAGACAACGGCCAGTGCACAAACATCCACACACATACATTACATACAAACATTATCTCTAAAAGAAAACAGAACCGGTGCCAATACAGCACCGGTCGCTACACTATTTCCAATTTAAGAACTTCGTAAACAATTAATTCCAATTAAAAGAAAAACAACAACAACACGAAACGTAATTTAATTGCAATATATAAAAATAAACTAACTAAGTATTTTCTGGATATTAGTTCGTTGTTTTCACACTGTTTATAAACGCTTAATTTCTTACTTTCTAACGATACTCACATAAAAAAGGACGATTTTTGCAAATCAAATTAGATTTATTTTCCGTAAGGGCAAGAAGGAAAATATTCCAAAGCGTCGAGCCGCTCTAAAGGAGATAGTGTGGTCGTTCTGCGTTTCCCACATTTTATTTTGTTCCGGTGGAAAATTATTTGAAATTAATTACAAAGTTAAAACACTAAAAACAAAAAAAGCCGCTACACGAATTCCAGTCTTCTACTACATATCTTGTTAAATTCCACACATTCCAGTGTTCCACTACATACAGTATTTAATTCCACACATTTCAGTGTTCCGCACACTGCAGTGATTCACACATTCCAGTGTTTCATTCCGGTTTTCCTTCCTACATATATTTAAAAAAAAAACAAAAACTGGCAACCACAGGAAAACCCACTGCGTCCCTGCATTAATTTAATGCAGTTAGCGACCGTGAAAGCCAGTTCGAGGCGATAGCCAAAACTCCTGGCCAGTCCACGCAGTCGCTAAACACCTTACAAGTCCGCCGAGATCACATCCGATCTCTATGGGATCGAACAGGAGTATGAAGCCTGTTTGGAACTGAGAGCAGTAGAGCGGTCGACTACTACTACTCAGTTTACGAGTCATGTGCAGCTGAACTCAACGAGCAAATTGAGAGAGCGAACCGTCAATCTGCACAACCCAACTCAAGCAACCCTTCAAATTATATTTCATCTGGTTGCCACTTACCTCCGTGTGAGACACAAGTTTTCTCGGGCGATTATCTTCGCTGGCCCACTTTCCGAGACCTTTTCACAGCAGTCTATATAGATAATCCAAGACTTACAGCTGTCGAAAAACTCTTTCATTTAAATGCCAAGACTAGTGGCGAAGCTCATGCAATCATCATCATCATGCATTCGCCACTTACCAATGATGGCTTTCGCTCAGCCTGGAACAACCTGACTGAGCGTTTCGAAAACAAACGATCACTGGTAAACAGCTCACTAAGAAGAATATTCAATGTGCAGTCCATCGCACACGAATCTTCAGCAGCTTTGAAGGAGCTGCAAGATACCTTTCAACGAGTGCAACAGAATACCTTTCAGAATTGTCTTACGTCCATTGAAATGTCCGGGCTGAATACTGAGACTTGGGACTGCCTATTGTTTTATTTCTGTTCCACAAAGCTTTCGAAACTTACGCTCTCATTATGGGAGCAATCGGTTTTTTTATTTCTTCTATCCGCTCCAAGGTCTTTTTCATGCTCTCCATGACCCTCTGATGTCGCTCCCCTAAGTCCTTAAGGTTCCGTCCACCGATTGGTGGCTTCTACCACAGCGGCCCGAACGCCATTTCTGGTTCTGAACTTACTGATCTCGAGGTTTTCATTTCTGTTTTGCAGATTCAATGCAAGCTCTTTCAAAAAACAATGAAGCGTTATCGGTGTCAACTAACTAACTTTGAATCTGCTGAAGATTTCATTCATTAACTACTGATTTTGCTAAGAGACACATGTATTTGAGCCTGTTAATTGATTAAAAATTTCTCAGAATTCGATGGACTTGCTCGAAGTAAGCAAAGTAATTAATTTATATACAAGTCCATTTTTTATAATAAGCTATAGTAACCGATATTAACTACGGCTTCCAGCCATACATGTTAATTAATAGGTAACCTCAGAACCTAAATACAAAACCTCCTAGGCCCACTGACGCAATCTACTAGAACAAGAATAGCAGCCGCCCTCCCGTGTTGCGACGGCAGTAAATCGATAGTTTTTGAAGAATTCCCACCTGTTGGTTGAAAAGAAGTCTTAGATAAAATATAAATCACTTTAACATTGAACATTCCATGTTGCATAAAACTAAATCCTAAGCCATTCGCACTCAGACCTTTCGCAGCCGATTTTACATCCGAATTCCTTGATTTCCCACGTCAAACTTGGAAGAACAGTTATTACAATTCTAATACACTTCTGATGGCCACAACGAGTGCAACAGAATGCCATTTTATGTTGTCTATTCTTCTGCAGTCTTTGAAACGGTGATGAATAAAATCGTCAAGCGTGTGGAACAAGGTGAACAAATTGCATATTTGGATGACTTTACTCAACGACTCAAAAAGTTCTTTAAAATCCTTAAGGAGTGAAGCTTACAACTTCGCTACGGCAAATGCAAGTTTCTTTAAGTGGATATAACTATCCTTACCCACATTGTAAATAAAAACAAGAGCACTCTGCGCCATTCAAAATTATATGGTTCCGACAAATGTAAAAGATATCAGACCTTTTTTGGGTCTCATTTGATTCATTTCGGAAATTTCTGGAAAATAATTCCTTAATCTCTTCTTTTGCGTAAAACCCAACAGCAACCTTTAATTGGATAGCATTCAAGAGGCTTCTCAGAAAATTTTGCTCCGTACCAGTCCTCGATTTATATGATTATTCAGTGCTTTTGCTACAGAAATTGGCGACCAGTATGTTATTTCAGTCGATATTGTAAATATCGCTGGTATAAAGACATTTGCCGTATTTTAGACGCTTCAAAGATGCAGGGTGTACACTTTAAGAAGGCCGATTCTACTTGTAAAGAGTCAAAGAATATTGACACTTCTTACAGAGAATATATATTTTTTTTATTAGCTGAATCTTCCTTTCTGCCAAGTCTGACATTTCGCCGTCCAAATCTTTTTTTTTGCTGAAGAACGGTCCATTGTCTGACTTTGAGCATGTTAGAAAATCAAGTCAGCAGAAAATCTATTTCATTGCGACAGTTATGTCAATGGAAGTGTTAGTACGAAGGAGTTTAAATTATATGCTAAAGTAATAAATAAAATGAAGTAGAATTACGCTATATGGAAAAGAACCCAGCAATCGAAATTCAATCAAATGCCCGCACCCGTTGCTAAACTATTTGCTTGGGAAACTAAGAAAAAAACCACATTTATTTTTATAAGTTTCTTCAGCTAGAATATATTTAAGAATTATATATTCTTTTATACTACTCCTTAGTTTCTTAATCTATACCATTCAGTGAAATACTTTACAGTTATTTATAATTGTTAATTGTTTATTGACATATTTATAAATACAAATTACCATTACATTTACAAATAATAAATTTCCATCGACCATTTCATTGATGAGCTCAATTCGAAAAGATGAATATCTCTCGGGAATGTTCTCCTAACTCGGCAATTTCCAACCTTTGTTATTTTGCGCTCAGCCTTAAGAATGGGAATTATACATTTTCAGGCATCCTTGGTTTTCCTGATTTAGTCAATTTGAAATGTAAAGAAAATACTTAGGCTGTGAAGTCATCCTCAAGTCACACATACATGTACCCATACATTAATGGTTATCACCTAAAATAGATTATTTACTCGAACAAACCGATCTGAGCTAAAACAACATAATTACTTCATTTGTAAAAATTTCCTTCTGCCTTCTGTCCTGTTTAATTAAATCGGATATCTCACAAGAACTTAACAACTTCTCTCGGTAGTTGTAGATTTCCAATTCTATCAAAGTAATAAATACTATATTTTTATTTATTATATATTATTTATTATTATGAACTATCCCGATTTCGTTGTGAATTTTTTCATCAACCGCATTCGGAATTTGTTATTGTGTTGATTATGGTGATAGAGCTGAGCTCCAAGCCCACCTTGGATCTGTCAGCGCTGTTTCTGTGCTCCAAAGTGACGCAGCGTGATTCGGTTAAGCGTTGAGTGGTGACGCAGCAAATATTCTGTTGTCTCCTGGTCATTTGCTTTCTTGCAGCTTCTGCAATGTGCGCTGTGATTGCCTAGTGGCCGGTGATGCCTGTCGTTATACCCTTAATATCGGGTTTTGCGATAGGTGATCAGCTCCACTTTGACCTCTAAAGTTTCGATCTCCTGAGCTTTTTCTTCGGTGGTGAAAAGTTGTAGGTTAGGTTACCACTCTTCTTTAAACGATATCCATTTGAAATTGAAGCTGTCGTTATTTATACTTATAAAATTTTAATTTATTATTATTCTTAAATCGTATACA